>JAAEAF010013703.1:0-54174 GCA_011037195.1 Triatoma infestans
CCATTTTTGCACAAATTTTTTCCTCATCCCCAATTCATTAGTCAAAATTTGATGAACGGTTGTGTGAGTCAAATTCAACTCTTCGCCGATCATTCGGACTGTCAAACGACGATCTGAACGCACGAGATCGCGGATTCTGCCAACATTTTCGTCGGTTCTTGAAGATGAAGGCCTTCCGCTGCGAGGCTCGTCTTCAATTGATTCCCTTCCTTCTGCAAACGACTTAAACCACCTAAAAACCCTTGTTTTCGACAAAGTACTGTCTCCATAGGCCTGGCACAGTTTTTCAAATGTTTCCGTTGCACTGTGCCCAAGTCTGAAGCAAAACCTGATAACACAACGTTGCTCGTAATTGATGTCACTCATTTTTAAAACGCACTGAAAAAGCCTTGCTCACAAAAAAAGTCACTACGGACAGTGCAACAACTCTAGCATTTTCAAATTTGCACTGGACTTGTATCAGATGTTTACTTGCCCTACCACGCATGCGCCGCGTCTCCAGTGTTGCCAGATCGAACACTAGAAAATCAGTCTCATTACTTAATTTACACACCTCGTATTCCTGACCAATTTCGGATTTTCATCTATCGTCAGAGTAAATTTATCAAGTTCGTGCAAAGAGTTCACGACAAAGCAATATTTCTGTTACTACATTCGATACTTGTTGGTTTGTTGATTGTATCTATTTGCGGGAGGTTATAAGTTTATGGTTGATGGCAATAATAATGAGGCTGGAAAATATTGAATTTCCTTCAATAACCAGCATAATATTGGGAACATTATATGGGTTATTGAATAAGTTTTATATATATATATATATTATTATTTGCTTCAACTTCTTAAACATTGTTCAAATATTCCACTTTATATATCGGCCTCTTTCTATTGTTGCGTAATGTAACTTGGAAATTAAAAAAGTTTTTGTGTTTTTTTTAGTTTATGACTTATTGTCTTATAATGGCAGTGGCTTTTTTTTTTTTATTTTTTTATTTAGTACTCTTTGCTGGCAGAAAAAAGAATCGTATCTTCTTCATTCCTTACGATCTTTCACTTTTTAAAATATCTATAAAATGATTAACTATGATTATTTTATCCGCCTTCAATTTTCGTATTCTTTGCCGCTATATTCGTTAGAGCTATGCTATTTATGACAGATATTACTTTCTGTTACTCCTGGTAAGAGGAAATATTATGCGATCCTGTCTTCACCGGAACATAATTTTCGGCACAATTTACAAATAAGGTGTTGGTCAAAGTTTTATCAATTGTAATTGCGATTTTATTGAATGGTTTTTTTTTTGTTTTTTGGCGTGATTCTCGACAACGACTCCAACAACTTTCTTTAAGTTTCGTATACTATTTGCATACTATCACTAATATTTGAAATATTTTCCGGGTAAAAATGATTTTTGGATGGAAGGGAGTTTGGGAAAACTGTAGCGTTAAGCTTTCCACTAAATTACCACTTCAATAAAATTTATGGTTTTACCATATAATGTTAATATATATATTAGAAGTGTTGCTAGAAATCTAAACTTGAAGAAAAATCGGTTAACCGGAAGTGCGATTTTACAGAATACTGATACTAATAATAAATGGCGCTACAACCCTAGATGGGCTTGGGCATCCTCCAAAAAGAATTGCCAAACTGGTCTATCGCCGGCTTTTCTTCTCCATTCTCTTATACCAAGGTTCCTGAGATCGTCCTCTACATCATCCACCCACCTTAGCCTCGGTCTTCCTCTTAGTCTTTTTTCTTCCCGGCCTTCCTGCCATCATCCATTTGGGTAGCCTGGCTTTTGGCATTCTCAGCACGTGACCAATACACCACAGTCTTCCTTTCTTAATGAAAGCCACCAAACTGGGTTCCTCGAATAACTTGGAAAGCTCTGTATTATTATGAATTCTCCAATTTTTATTTTCTTTGAACGACCCAAAAACCTTTCTCAGGGCTTTCCTTTGCCCAGACACTTCATTTCTTCATTTCACTTCTTGTATTCAATATCCAGTTCTCACTTCCTCACTATCTAAAGCTAAGGACTTTATTTAAAGCAAAAAAGGCATTTACTACCTGCCGATATCCTTGCTTTTATTTCGGCTTCTATATCGTTCTCCTCGTTATTAACGCTCCTAGGTATTTGAAACTTTTACAGCGAAATTTAATGGGAAATTCTGCTTTCCCTACTTCCCTGAGCTCTTGAAGACTTCATATATCTTGTTTGCATTAATACTCGGGCCAGTATGTGGCGCTGCTGTTTCATGCTCCTCGAGAGCGCCGGATAAGGAAGGTAAGGTCTGCGCTGTGAGAATTATGTCGCCCACATACGCCATATGTTGAGTCATGCTGTTGTTGCGTATTGTTCAGTTCTTGTTTGTTCGGATGGCTCTTATCGCTTTTTCAAGAGCTAGATTTTACAGAATAGGTTTTTTAAATTTTTGGAATTTCTTCGAAAAGTTACGTATAATGATTTCCTTTTATACTTGTAATGCTAACTGCACAGATTGCTAAAAAAAAATCGATTTTGAAATCGATTCTGTGAAATTTCTGATAAAATTTCAATTACTATATGGAGATGGTTCAATGTTATTGGCGCCCTTTTCTGGACTGCAATGTAACCAATTTTACTACCTGCTGGATAATACTACTCAATTTTACTACCTTGCCCTCCCCTATCGCCGCTATGTTTATTTTAGGACAAATGGCGCAAAATTAAAGTTTAACAAGAATTTGTCATTCTTATATTTTTTAACTGTATTAACAGCAGATTTTGTTCTCACCCTCTTAAAGAAAGTTTTAAGGCTGTGTGGTAATATATTCTCACCTTACTCAATTGGATATTTGTTCTTGTAGCCAATTTAAAGAACCAGATTTATTTCTATTTCATTGTTTCCGACCACAAGACTTCGTCGTCTGTGACCAGTTTCGCTAAATTTATTTTAGCATCTTCAGCCTACATTTGAAACAGATAACATTTGAGTGTTATTAACTATAAAATTTTCTCACTGTTCTAGTTTTAGAAGAAATAAAATCAATTTTAAAACAACATTAATTGGCTTGAAAAACACTTGAGTTTTTGGTTTCCAAAACCGCGCCAGCGGTTTGCTAGAAACCGACATTTCGCCTATATTGCAATGAGCTTCTTCAGGATCGTTACATCTTGAAAGCTAAATTGCTTCATTAATTTCCAAAAAAAAAATTCTGGGAAATCAATTAAATCCTTTTTCACTAGAAATCTAGAATAAATTTACATCTTGTTACTTCAAAACCATCCATGAAACCAAAGTTCCAGTCTTTAGGTGCTAAGCTCACGACCTAGGTTACTATTTTGCCGAAATATACTTTTCTCTTTTTGCCTGGAATAGTTGCATCTATAGATTGTTAAATGTTTATAGAGGGAGTGACTATAATGCCCAAGTTCAATGCAGTCTGAAAGGACTATGATCGGTCTCTTAGGTGAAGGTATTTATAAACAGAATGTAATCATTGGAAAGATATAAAATGTGTAATATAGTTATTGAGTGTGTTGAGAGTTCGCTAAATCCATGTAGCTGCCTACTTATATTGGCTGTTACCGTTGCCGCCTATATGTATTGTCTTAATTAATTTTTGGAGGTATCAGTGTAAGGGTTGTTTGTTTTATTAAGCTGGGATGTCCGCAGAGACACCAAGATCCCTGCAGAGGTGTCATTCCACATCTATGCTTAGTATATCTTAGTATTACAATATCTTAGTAATCTTTGAATGGGTAAACTGTTAAAATTTGCACCAACACCAGTTAGCTGTGGGAAGTTCGCCCTGTGTGTGGAAAATTAAAAGTAATCTTCACTCAAAGAACGATTTAATTTTTGCCTAGAGAACCGGACAGGACGAAAAAGTATTGCTCCCAGACTAGTCCAGCTGTTTTCTAAAAAAAACACTGAGTAGTAGTTATGGTTTTCTAAAGTAAAAAAGAAATATAAAATAATAAATTAATGAAGCTAATAATGCAATATATTTGTATGTATAGGTAGAATTGAATTAATAAAAAATAAATATGATATATACATATATATTGTATGTATTGTATTAGTGATAGAAGGGTTCTAGGTGTGTGAAGTTGGGCGCAATGCGCGGTTACTCTGCCGCCTGCCTGGCCCTTACCCACCCCCGGTGTTAGACCACCAACTTCTCTACAGTTCAGTACACGTTCAACCCTGCCCACGGCTGCACACTACATTGCTTTCTCCTACGATTGTTACGTCTTCAACGTCCTTTTTTTTTATCTATCTACTGTAAGTTATTGTTAGTTAATTTCATTTTTTTTTTATTTTAGATAAAATATAATTTTTAAAATTTATTTATTTATTTTATTTCGATAATTTTTTTTTATTTCACTTTATTTTATTGAAGAATGACTGATAAGATTATCAACATTTCTCCTTCTCCCTCACTCTCTCACTCTTTGTAATTTTTTCCGAATTTTACTGAATTTCTTAATAAGAAAAATTTTAGAATTATTTACTTGCTTTTAATAAATATTTTTCCAAAGTAGTAGCTGCAAAACAAAAAACAAAAACAAAAATTACGTGCAACATGTGTTGCAACAAGATTAGAAAATTCCTAAATTTAATATTGGAAAACTATTTTTAATTTTCATTAAGTAAAAAAAAAAAAAAAAAATTATCCTTTGAAAAAATTGCATTTTCTCCCGAAATATTTTTAGAATATTCCATTAAAAATAAATAAATAAATAAATAAATAAACTAATAATTGTGTAATATTATAAAATTGCCCATTAGAAATATGTTAAACCGATGAAAGTCTAATTTACAACCTTGCTAGTTTGAAAAACCCCACAATTTTTCTAAGCTGCAAAAGTATTGAAAAATATAAGAAAATTTACTTATATATTATTTAAATAAAGTGTAATAAGAAATATATATTATACTTTATTTAATAAATATTAATACAAAAAATTATTAAGGTAAATTGTTGAAAATTTATCTGAACATGATTCTAAAAAAAAATCAATAAAAATTTTACATTAATTAATTTAATTAATTAAATAATAATGATAAAGTAATTAATAAATATATTAATTTAATTAATAAATTATTTATTTTAATCATAAATTATATATTAATTTTTTTTTTTTTCAATCCAGGGTGAAAAAAATAATTTGATTTCGTCGATTTCAAAAGTGAATTTAAAATTTTGTTATTTTAATATTTTTCTCGAAAGATACTTTTCTTCTGAAATCTTCCTCATATCCTGGATGAATCTCCGCGGGTCATTTCTCTTATTCAAGAACAATTAATTCACGCCGGGTCCTAATATTGTTAACTGCTAAACAAATTCTTCTAAACCAATTTTTCTTTGTCTGCTAAACACTACGAAATATTTGCAGATAAAAGTATATATTCCTCTATTATTTACAGTAATTTAATTTTGGACATTTTATGCACCAATTTTGTAATATTTCAAATTTATTACCATAATATTTTGTTGTTTTTTTCCCCCCCCGTTCAATAATAACCTTACGTTGATTTTTGCATATTTTTAAAAGTACGATTTTTTTTTTTGTTTCATTTTTTGAAGTAGAACTTAAAAGTGCACCTGCTTGATTTCTTCCGATATTTTTGTATAGAAGCCACAGCTTTATAAGGGAAAGAAAAAAAACATACTTTTAAACTTGTTAGTTTTGCAGAATAATATACGGAATTGTAAGGTTTCTGTTACCATAATAAATAATAAATTTTCGTGGTGTCTATTTTCAAGTTGCAGCTCTCTTTTTTTTTTGAGATGTCCAAAGTCGTAAACCGCCAGTTTGCCTCCCTTTCATTGACAGATAATAAAAAATTTCGAATTTCATTTATAAATACTGAGCTATTAAGATTCAAACATTTTTTCGATCATTATAACATGACCTCTTGCATTTTTTTTTTTTTTTTTTTTTTTCCCCTACATGCTCCATTTTATTTCACATGTAATTAATACAATAATTACAATTTGAATGTACAATATAAATATTTGTCAAATATTCTTAATTATACAAACACTTAAGCAAATAATTTATAAAATATAAAAATAAATGAATTAATTAATACGTACAATACATTTATTAAATATTCATATGCAACCCGTATATATACATATATACACTTACATATACTTACATGCACTTATATATTACAAAAATTTTACAAAATCTGACAATATGAGAAAATGTATGTCGTTAGTTAAGTCAGCTATTTATCTTGTCACAGTCTATTGAGGTAATGAATTTGATGAAATGTTGGATATTTTGTTGGTGAACCAGTTGATGCTCGGTCGGGGGCCAGTCTTGTCCAGTGCAAAGTAGGTGTCTTATTAGGTGTATCCTGGTGTTATCAAGAAAGGAACAGCTGTATAGGAGATGATTTACGTCTTGAACTGTATCGCTAGTAGGTTGGCAAGAGCAGTATGGATTCTGAGCTAAATGGAATCTATGTAGATAGGTTTTATCTGGTCCATGTCCTGTTAATATGTGTGTGACGGGGAATTTAATGGTCAGGTTCACTTTCAATCTGTCCATGACGCTAGGAAAAAATTTCTTAGTTTGTGCACCTTTTGTTTGTATTTTCCCAGTTGTTGTTCCAATCCTGAATACTTGAGGCAAGTAAATATTGTTTGAGGAAAGTTCTTGGATAATTACTATAAATGGGAAGCAAACAATTATCAAAGGAGGCTTCTTTAGCCAGACTGTCGGCTTCCTCGTTGCCCTCCAATCCAGCATGCGCCTTGACCCAGCCAAAAACTATTTTTATATTGCTTACCTGAAGTTGAGCTAAATGTTTTCTTATATTTTCAATAAGAGGGTAGTGATTGTCATAATTCTGTATTGAACTCAGTGCCACCTGACTATCGGTCATTATTGCAAAACAATTTGTTGGCAATTGCAAATAATTTTGCTCTATCTAATCTAGAGCGTTGACAATGGCAAGCTGCTTCCTTGCATTGTTATTATTTCAAAAAATATATATATTTATTTATTTTTTTGTATCAAATGTTTCCAGAAAACTTAACTTACCATGAATATAGCTATTTTTATTATTTTTACTTAAATTACTTTGCCGGCCCCCTTAAAAAAAAAAAAAAATTAAAAAAAACGTCTGCGTGATTAGTACACCACGAAGGCGTCAATAATGACAATCTGTTGACCTGCCTGATCATAGAATTTCACAAAATTGAATGAATCTTCAGTTAATAAATGAAATTGAATAAACAAAAATATCTTATACTAATTCTTTCTTTATACGCCCTAATTTCAGATTTGTCAGTTTTGAAAATTTTAAATTTATTATTATCCAAAAGTAAAACATTTAATCAAAATTCTACATGCTGATCTAATTTAAAACTACTTTTAATGATTTAAATTTCATAAACATTTTGTTTCTTGGCGACTTCCGTTGCTAATTTATATTAGATTAGATTTTTATAGAGGATATTGTATTGCGATCTGAAAGTTCTATCCCCCCCCCTATACCCGGTGACTTCTCAGTGCACTGCCAATAAGGTGGCAGTCAAGTGCTATAGAGACTTCTTGAAAATGGAAATCTAAGGGCAAGGCTGCAGGGTTCGATCCCGTAGGTTTTATTCTTTGGCAAAATTCTTGTATAGGAAATCTGATTACTTTTTTTTTTTTTAAATTACGTAATTATTTATTTAGCTTCTTTTTTTTCTTTTTTTAAAAAAAATATTTTATACAATTTGTTCAATAGTGATCACATGTATCTAATTGTTGGCTTATCGACCAGGAAGTTTCCAAAAAAAAAAAAACACGAAATAATTTTAAAGTTTTTTTTTATATAAAACCCGACGTTTCGGCAAACATTGTTTGCCTTCTTTCAGGGGGCACTCTATAAAGAAAAAAAATATACAAATAAGAATATAGCTAGTATTTATCAACAGAACGATAAAAATAAAAAGTAATAGTAGTAAGATAACTAAACAAAAAAACAACGTAATTACACAGATATAATTTAGATATTCTTATTTGTATATTTTTTTTTTTTTATAGAGAGCCCCTGAAGAAGGCGAACAATGTTTGCCGAAACGTTGGGTTTTAAGTAAAAAAAAAAACACTTTAGAATTATTTGGTGTTTTTTTTTTTTTTGGAAACTTCCTGGTCGATAAGCCAACAATTAGATACATACACCTGATCACTTCTAACGTCCAACAATTTGCAACAATTTGATATTTGTTTAAACACTTTAATAATTTTATACATTAAAGTAGAAGTTCACAAACTTTTTTTTCTATAGATCTTTTAATTGTTTCCTCTTCGAACTTCTTCATTAAACAAATTTAAAATAGTATGTACCATAAATTAAATTTCTATTGATTTTTATAACTTTATTATTATTATTATTATTAAATTTCACAATCAAACAATTAAAATCGTATTAAATTTTTGAAATCAAAATTGAATTTTCATTGGGAAAGCGCATCACTTTTATGTGAAATATTTTGTAAAGCTAATTGAACTTCTGGAGGAAGTTGCAACGAAAGATAAGCCTTCCACTAAATATGCCATTTCAGTACAGTGTACTGTTCTACTATATTCATATAATGTTCAAGAAAATTATTAGAATCCCTTGTTTGAGAGAGAGAGAGAAAAAAAAAAGTTAACTGAAAGTTAACTTTATCGACCAGGAAGTTTCCAAAGATAACTTTCAGTCTTTACGCTATAGAATTTGTCGAAATTCTATCGAAATAACATCAACGATTTTCTTTATATTTGCAATGCTAACTACATTATATATAGTATATACATTTACTATATTATAATGTACTCTTAAATAAAACTATCACTGCTATTCGAAACTAAAATCACTAGTATTTGAAAGTATTGATTTTAAGGAAGTTCTGGTTAAATTAGTGACTCTAGATTTTTAGTGTTTTTTGGATACTTTAAGTGTAGTCACACATGCAAGTACTATCTATCTGCTAGTGTTTGAGAACCATAGGTCATGTATCTTTCTCTCATTATGTTTAATGTTAAGTGCGATAAATGTTGATCAATATTTCCAAGATTAAAAACAAGATAATAGTAAGATAATCATTATATTATCGTGAATAAGAATAAGTCGTAAGAGTGTTTTTTTTTCTTACGAGCTAACAACCTTCCGGTATGAGGTTTGCTTGTGCAGACCATCCCTTGTGTGCGCTTGTGCATGTTCTATATAAATAATCTGTTGTGAAATATTCAAATGACTTCCTGTTACTACAATTTACACAGTTTATTACTAAAAAATGTATTTCAAATTTAATTTTTTTTATCTATATTTTGTCTGACTTCAATATTACAAGTATAGTTGGAAATAGCTAAACTAAAAACGTTGATTAAAGGAAGCGTGAAGTTCAGAGTTCGCTCTGAAAAATGAACTTACACGGAAAAATGTTTCAAACTAAGTGATAGATCGTCAATTTAAAAGAAATCTCTTATCGAAAAAAAAAAAATGTTGTTGAATAAAGTCGCATTTCTTTCAAACTTAGATATGTTTCGACAATACATTTAATTCTTTTTAATAATGTATAAAAGGCAAGATCGTATGATATATGGAAATGGCACTTCTAGAGAAAAGTCTTAACTTCACCCTACCTAAATACCTCTAAAATAAAGTGCCCCGGAAAAGTGTTTCAAATAAAAGTTGTAGTTCTTTCTATGTGTAATTGATATAACAAATTACCATGTTAGCTGAGTAGTAGGCGCCGAAGGCAAAGCTGATGTGAATTGTACAGGGTTCGATTCACGGTCTTGGCCTTTTAATTTTATTTAATGTATAATATCAACAATAAATAGAAATTTCAGTTTGTTGTCAAGATTGGATTCCGTCTGGTGTGATACCTGATAATTACTCCTATGTTACTCGGACGGTTCCAGAATGGATGGTAGGTCTGGTGCTGCGGTCTATATTGAGACCGGAGATCATTTGGCAGTATCTCTTGGTGAGAATGGACCACAGTCTTCCAGACTGAGGTTTATGCTATTGTTTGTTTTGTCCTAGATGAGAGGGTACGTAACACTAACTTAAAAGGTGTTTGTATCTGAAGATGCTGAGTTCATGTGTCTAACTTCCAGATTGGTGTTAAAATGTTCTAAAAGACTGGAAGAGCTTTCTTCTCTAGTCTGGATACCAGTTCATATAGGAATTTTTGAGAATGAGGAGGTGGATAGGTTTGCCAAATAATGCGCCTGTCTCCCTTTCATTGGTCCCAAGCCTGCTATTAGCGTATCATCTGGCACATGTCTGTTAGACTTCCAGTCATGGACAGCTTCACAGCACTCATCCTTATGGATGAGCACAGTTGGTTGTCGGCAGTCCAAAATGCTCATCGGGGGTCCGGACACGGGCTATTAATGAAACGTTGCTATGCCTTTTTCATGGAGCTCTCTCAGGCATCTGGTTGGATCTCTTACTGCACATTATGGTTTAAGGAGACATCTCTACGTAGTGGGACTTATGCCGCATCCATTTTGTAGAGTCTGTGAGACAGTGGAGGAAACACCCATCCATCTTATGACGGATTGCGTGGGTTGTGAGGAAAATAGGTTCAGGATCTTTGGTCGGAACAGGATGTCTGTGAAAGAGTTTGGGCTATTTCCCCTTAAGGTTATTTCCAATTTGTTCGGACTGCAGTGAATCTTAGATGGATTGGACTCAGGTCTGGATATTTGTTCTAGACCTGTTTTTTTGTTGTTTCTCTTGTGGTAGCTATATGGGCCCAGTGGGGCTTTGGATAGCGTAGTGTTTGGTCCCTTCCCACAGGCAAATAATAATAATACTTGTTGTCGCCCTCTGTACACCTGAGAAAATAGGCATTTCCTTTACTTACTTGAATTTGATACACCAAAATTCAAAGAAAATTGTTGGAGCTGTTTTTCTGAGAAAATCACAAAAAAAAAAAACGAATTAAAAAACCTATTCAATAAAGTGATACTTCCGATTGAGTGGAATTTTATTGTTGACGTTCACTGATAGAACTTAACGAAATGTTTAGTAGGAAGTTAATGCGATTTTCCATTTTTTTAATCATGCTGACTACACACAACCCCCAAAACATACAGACTAGTTTCTAATAAATCAGCATATTATAGGTGAAAAATCGATATCGAAAATATGGCATGATTGAGAGCCGTACAACTTACTCTTGCCAACCGTAAAAGAAATTAAAAGTATACTCAAGCTTATTTTTCCGCTTATTTAACACAATGAGATCCGACATGAAGTTATCGATCCAAACCAATAATCCGGTGTGAAATTTTGATTGAAACTTCATATTATTATATTATTTTTTTAATTTGTCGTGATTTTTTCAAAGTCTAAGTTTAATTTTTCAAACATACACACACACACACACGATCTATTATATTATTTGAAAATATTTTCTAGTAAAGATGGATTATTATTAGGGGCCAACAAAGTTAACCTTATCTCAACAATATATCTGTACAATGCACGTTTACGTATATCAGATAAATAATTTTTTTTAACTTTAATAAATCAGTTACCGTATAGATTACTGAGTTAGTCAAGATTTTTGTCCCCAAATATCAACAACGATTATCTAAATTATCAATTACATAATATTAATTACAAATAAATATGATTCCAAAATTCCAAATTTGAAGAAAATATGTACATATAACTTTATTCAACAATTTTTTTCAGTTTTTTTGGGACATTCTCCATAAACATTCCAAATGAATATTTCATTAAACTTGGGTATACTAACCATACATACGTAGAGACCTAGCACTTTTGTGTTTTTCAAGAGTTTTCCGAAAAAAAAAATTACATTTAATAAAAATTAGCTGTTTTTTTTTTGTTTTTTTTTTTTTATCAGTCATAGCATGCATATTCCTTTAATTCCTTCCGGTTTCGGATTTTCATCCATCGTCAATGCAAATTCACTAAGTTCTTGTAGAGAGTTCACTTCAACGTAATGTTTCTGTTGAAGTGAACTTTCCACAGTAACTTGGTGAATTTGCTTTGTTGATGGATGAAAATCCGAAATCGGTAAGGAATTAAAGGAATACGTATGCATGCTATGACGGATAAAATACTAGATGTATCCAGCATTGCAGACCTATCCACATATTTAATAAAAATTATTTTTCTCATTTTAATTGTGTAAATTCGAGAAAATCTTGCGAGTGTTTTACATTCAGATTTTTTTTTTTTTTTACTTTCTCTTACTGCTGTTCAAGGTTTTCACCTGAAATATACGTTTTGAGGTCCCCTGAGTCTGAAAAATTTATTTTTATAAATGTGTGTGGGTATGTGTGCCTGGGGGTCAGCAACGAAAAATCGCAGCCAGCTGAAACTTTAACCACCTTTACTGAGTAGATTATTTCTACAATTTTTCACGATAACGGTTCCAATGATTATCTTTTGAACTTGATATATCAATTAATCGAATAAATAGCTACAATGTTAAATAAAATTAAGGCCAGCCTAGGGAAGTACGCCACGGTCTTCCAGGCTGAAGTCGTGGCGTTACAACTCTGCGCTAGGGAGATTATAAGGCATAGTGGGTAGAAGAGTGGCCACTCCGACAGTCAGGCAGCCCTGAAGGCACTTTCCTAACACCAAATAGTCTCAAGACTGGTGTGGGACTGCCTACTTGCCCTCACCGAGGTGGGTACTCGGAATAAACTGACACTCGCGTAATATACGTATAAAAATATACGTATGCTTAGGATGTACATATAAGTATATATTTTCAGTTAAATGTGAAATTTGTAATCAGGAAATTTCTATATAAATAAATAAAGTTTTTAGTAAGCAATAACCGTATAAAATAAATAATAAATCGTAAATTAAAACTTTGCAAATTGGAGTAAGAGAAGTTATGTGAGTGTTTCAGACTTTTTTATTTTTTGGATATTAATTAATACTTATTACACCAAATTCTCTTGATATGTGATATTTAGATTGCATTGTATACGTATGAGTTAGTCAACATATGAAAGAGAATTGAAAGTGAAATAGTATTTGTAACAAAACAGATATACAGAGATGAAATATATCATAACAGAACGGTGGAGGTATAGGTGGAGTGGAACATCTATATGGAGTGTAATATTAGGCTCAATCATTCAGTTAATTAGTTACAAACAGTGTAATACATCTCTCTCTTCTCTGTTAATGATTATCTGTTGTACAGTATAATGTTACCCTTATTCAAAATATCTGTATATGTTAGATTCCTATAGAATACCAGGTATACTGTTATGATTATAAATTTAATGCATAATTTTGTCTAAATTTTATACGGTTCCCATTTTAATGGAACTCTTCATTTTCTAAAGCCATCTAAATATAACTCTAGTCCAACCCTTTATTCCATCCTATTTCCACGACTAACATTTCATGCAAGTAACATTACAAACAATGAAAAAACTAAATTACAACTTTTGACATAACTTTATTAACTTCTGATTTGTTTTTTTTTTTTATAGTTTTGAATATCTTTATTATAAGTTTAATGTATAATTCATCTTTCTATAGTTGTTTGTTTGTTTGTTTAACTTAATTTGGTCGTATCCTGGTTTTATTTTTTTATCCTTGGCATTTTTCAATCAATTTAATACTTTTTACTTTCTCTTATACCTAAAACAAAAAAATCCCACGAAGATCAAACTTCGTATTCTGTTTAGGTACTACCACCGAAATACTTGACACGAAAGTTTCGGGCAAAATTCATAATCTTCATAATCTTTACTTTACTGAATATTTTTTCTGTGATTTCCACCTTGAAAATGGCTCTCGGAAAATGGAAAAGCGATTTTCTTTAAACTCTAAATATCTATCACTTTTCTTTCTTATATCGTTCTGCCTCTTTTGTAATATTAACATACATTAGATGTATTGTTCTTCTTCTTCTTCTTTCTTGGCTTTACGGTCTATGCAGGATCTTTGCCTCCTCAGCCACTCGCTGCCATTCCTATCTCACCTCCGCCTTCACCTTCTTATTCCGATGCTTCTCAAATCGGACTCCACTTCATCCAACCAATGAAGCCTCGGTCTTCCTCTTCTTCTTCTAGCCCCTCCAGGGTGATCAGTCCACATTTTCTTGGGAATTCTTGCATTTTCCATTCTTTCCAAGGGTCCCAACCATTTAAATCTTCCTCTTTTTATCCATCCCACTAATCCTGATCCTGGTATAGTTCCATCAAATCCCTGTTT
The DNA here is from genome assembly GCA_011037195.1 of Triatoma infestans. NCBI lineage: Eukaryota > Metazoa > Arthropoda > Insecta > Hemiptera > Reduviidae > Triatoma > Triatoma infestans. The sequence goes on from JAAEAF010013703.1 coordinate 14,215, forward strand.
TTTCTTATTCTGTACCTCTCACCTTCCCCTTATAGGACCAAAAATCTTCCGTAGGATCTTACTTTCCCAAGCGTTTAACATTCTAGTATCCTCTTTCGTCATCACCCACGTCTCACTGGCGTACGTGGCAATAGGCCTTAAAATGGTCTTATACATTACCAGTTTCGCTTCCCTCAAGACTGAAGAGTCCAGAAACACCTATTTGCAACCGTTAGTCTGCATTTAATTTCAATGCTGCACTCATTTTTCAAAGGTCAAGACTACCCCTAAATATTTGAAGCAGCCAAAGTTTTCGAAATTATAAGGTGCGCACACGGCCTCTACTTCAGGTATTGTGCTCCGTCTGGTGCTGACCAAGACCTTCGTTTTTCCTTCATTAATTATCAGGCCTAACTTTTTCGATGCTGTTTCGAATTCCTGAAATGCACCCGCCAAAGCTGTCTTCGATCTTCCCGTTAGCACAACACCGTCAGCGTACGCCATATGTTGGCTTAACCTATTATAGATTGTGCCATTTGGCCAAGTACGTATGGTTCTTGTAGCCTTTTCTAATGCAAGATTAAACAGTAGAGGAGATAGCGGGTCCCCTTGCCGTAAGCCTTAACGTAAGAAGAATTTCCCCGAGATCGAACCCTGCATCTTCACACAATCTTTCGCGTCAAGCAGAGATGTATTGTTACAATTCCAAATTTGAAAGGAATCGCGATTTTATAGAATAGATGTTTGAGATTTCTTTTTTTTTTGGAATTAAACTTGGATTACTTGCTCCATACATAAGAAATATCTATCACTTTTATTTATAAAATTTGTCACGAAAAATAATATTTAGATTCTTGTGAGAATTCTGAGATGTTAAAATTCAAATGTGGTTGTTAAATTAATATTATTGACGCTCTTTACTATGTAATCATTCTCTACCTGCCTCTGTTGGTTGGTTGGCACTTATCCCCCCCCCAACACTTATATATATATATATATATATATATTTTAATTAAAGGCGCGTCAACATCTATGGTCATTGGCGCCCTGAGCATTCTCAGTTCACAGCCGGCCTCCTGCCAGTGTTCTCTCGCTACAGACAACACTGTCCATCACCGTACAGTGAGCTACAAAGGCTCCTAGGAAGAAAAAAAATCTAAGGGTAGCACTGGACTCGAACCCAGGACCTTCGCATGGAAGTCCAATGCGCTAACCACTTAGCTATTCCTCCCCTATATTACTTTTATATTAATGTTAGGACAAGTTAACAAAATTTTGGAATTTGAAGAAAATTCTTTCATTTTTATACGTAACTGTATTATTTTAGGATTCAGAGAAACTTGTGTGAGTGTTTCACATCAGATTTTGACTTTCTCTTACTGTTTGTGTGTGGAGATGGGGGAATAATTAAAGTTAATAAGATAAATGTAGATAACGACGACAGAAGTAACACTTTTTAAATTAAGATCTCTGCAAGAATGGAAATCCTACAAATCCTGGTGAGGGACAATTATTATTATTTGTCTGTGGCGAGCGACCAAACCCTTCACTATCCAAAGCCCCACTGGGCCCATAAAGCTACCCCAAGAAAAACAACAACAAACCGGATCTAGAACAAATATCCAGACCCGGATCTAATCTATCTAAGATTCACTGCAGTCCGAACAAATCGGACAGTAACCTTAAGGGGAAATAGCCTAAGCTCTTCTACAGACATCCTGCTCCTGACCAAAGTTCCTGAAACTAATCTCCTCACAGCCCCCTCTGAGGATGAATGCTGTGAGGCTGTCCATGACAGGAAGCCTGACGACATGTGCCAGAAGACACGCCAACAAGCAGGCTTGGGACCAATGAAAGTGAGAAAGGCGCCTAATTTGGCAAACCTATCCACCTCCTCTTTCCCAAAAATTCCCATGTAACCCGGATATGGTGAGGGACAATGGTGCCCATTTCACTTCAAAAGTATATAAAGAATCATGAAAGCATTGAATAAGAAATATAATCAAACATCTTATCATCCATTCCTCTAATGTACAAGTTAAAAGATTTGTCTCAAAACGTTCAGGCATGTGCTGAAGACTATAAACAAAGACACATAGATAAAAACATTTCCCCGTTAGTCCCGTTAGTATGGGACGGGTGTTTTGCAATTTTTTTTTGGACATACTTCAGACGAAACAGCATCATTGGTGGTGGAAGCGCGGAATTAAGCGGTTCAAGAAAAATGGAGACCCTGAACCAGAAAAAAAATAAAAAATTAGTCGCTACGAAATAGAAGTTGAGGAAGAGGTATGGAGAAATCATATTGATTAGCTGCGACGAAGATTTCTGAATAGGAAAGCGTATAGTGGCAAGAGTCAGGCAGATCTGATTGCGAACCTCGCAAGTGCGTGGGGTTTTGAGATTACAAAGGCTTTGAGAATAGTAAGTTTTGAGCCTCATTGGTCCACACCAGTAACAAAGCCCCAACAGACTTGGAGTTATGAAAAAAATGTTTCAAATAAGACATAATACATTTATATATGTGCAGTTAGCAATTCTAGTTTATAAAAAAAGAAATCGTTGAAGCCGTTTACTGGAAAATCCAAAATATAGCTACTTAGAAATCTCTTCTGTAATGTCGTCCTTTATCAGTATTATTAACAATATCAGCTCTTAAGAATAATCAAGCAGAATTAGACTGGGGAGCTGTTGGTGTAAAGTGAACGAGGATTGTGTCAAAAAGCAAACAGAGGAAATAAGGTATGAAGATGAACAAAGTGGAGGAGGTCAGTCACTTGGTCTAGTGCCAAACATTCTCACTTGTATCATTTTCATTTCTTCTATTTCTTTACTTTTATACTGTCTGGTCTTCAAATAATTCATTGTTTACACTCATGAAGAAAAAAAAAGGCGTTTGTTGCAAACTAAACTTTAATGATCTGTGCTTTCTTATGCTTTTTATATTAATTATTACAGTTCTAAGTGATAATTTTTCTTTAAACTTGAAATATATCTAAATGTTTATTTGTTCTTAATATATACACTTGGAGGAAGCGAACATTATGCTGAAATGACATCTAACGAACGCGATATTTCCCTCTTAAAGCAGTTATATTTATTTTATTAACAATGATATTAGTTTTTTTTGTTTTCTTATAATACATCATGATTTACCAGTGACATGACGTATTTTTAAAAACAAAAAACCATCATATTTGGTCCAAAAACATGTCTTTAATAATAATAATAATAATAAGGGAAGGATTAAGTGGTAGCGCGCTGGACTAGCAACGCGGAGATCACGGGTTCGAATCCAGCCGTGCTACCCTTAGATTTTCTCTTCTAGGAGCCCCTACAGCTCACTGCCGGTGATGGACAGTGTTGTCTGTAACGGGAGAACACTGTCCGGAGGCCGCAGTGCACTGAGAAGGCTCCGGGCGCAAATGACCACAGATGTAGACGCCTTAAATAAATAAATAATAATAATAATAATTAATTATATTATTATATTTACTATGCTTGTGAACTGGTGGCGGGATGGCCTTTCGGTATCGCGCTGCCCAGTAAAGTTTGGACATTGTTGTCCACTTGTCCATGTTCGTAATGAAGAATTTCTTAAATGCCCATAGGTCCTGGCCGTGTAGGTCCCGGCTCTAGAATAGGCCTACGGTATGCCCTGCCTGTCGTAGGAGGCGACTAAAAGGGTGACCCTGCACAGGAATTGACGTATTTTCTGATAAAACATGCTCTAATCCAATGTGCGGATATTAAAAATCTAGAAGTATCTCAGAACTGCATACTTCTAGAAACAGAAAAGGCGTTGGTCTGTGGCGCCTCCATCGCCCACCCTCCGGGGTGCAATCAGCCTCTGGCTCTCCAGGTTGGGGATTCCCTCCCCCAACCCATCCTGATCCTTTCCCCTTGCAGGGTTGCCTGTAAGTATCCTGGGTTACTGACACCCCTGTTCTTCAGGCAATGGACAGGAATCAGTAGATGGACCGGTACATCCATCGGGCGTGCGATCAGTCACGCTAGCTCGTTAGAGTTGAAACACTGAACTACGGGCGCAAGCTACTATCCGAGCCAATTGCTTGCAATTGAGGTAGGATTCGTAGTGGTCGTGGTTTAAACAGCAGCTCCAAGGACTGCAGTCATGAGTTGAGCGGGAGGAGACTCGCTATATAAAATGGAACCCCGGAACCAGCCCGTAAGTTGGTAGCGCATTTGCTGGGTGTGCGCGGTTTACCAGCCGTGTCTGCAACATGTCCTCGTTGCCAAATTGACGAGATGACCGGCTTCTACCTCGACATATGTACCACGGGATCGTGAATCAGCCCGGCAGAGCTTGCTCTGCATTCACGAGTTGGGAAGGTTTCGTGGTGGTCGAGGATTTGTAATGATGATGGCAGAAGCCCAGTGGGTAGGGGACTGGTATACCCGAACAGGGTAGAAACGGTCCTTAAAGACCCCTTAGTACCGTATCGGGAAAGGGAATGAGGGAAGAAATGTCCACAAGTCCTTATGTGCTGGGAGGGGGTGCTGGAGGTGTGCCTAAGGGGACTAGTTACTCCAGCACGTGCGGACCATACTTCTCAACAACATGTCCACAAGTGCGGGACATATGTCGAGGTAGAAGCCGGTCATCTCGTCAATTTGGCAAAGAGGACATGTTGCAGACACGGCTATCCCGATTTTGAACAGTTGCCTTTGTAGGTAGTCATGTCCAATAGTTAATCTGAAACATGCTACAGCATTCCTTCTTTCCAGATTAGTCGGAATGCGCTTCGATTTCAGTTGCAGGTGTTCTCACTGCTTCCCTGTCGCTTGCTGTTGATGACAGTTCTGAGTTTCCTCGGCCACTGCATAGCGAATCATTCTCTTCGCAGAGGCAAGTGTAGGGAGTGTTCAGGTTGAATGGTTCCTGATGCCCTGTTGGCAAGTTTGCCAGCTTCCTCGTTGCCAACTAATCCACAATGAGAAGGGATCCATTGAAAAGCGAATTGCTTTCCTGACTGCTCCAGCTTGGATAAGGCCCGGCGGCTATTTAAAACAGCAAATGACTCTCTCCTCTTTAATAATTATTATTTAAATAATATAATAATATTATAATTAAATAATATGAATAACTTGGGCACGTCATCAATTTGATATTGAACAAACTGTTACAGGTAATATTTACAAATATAACTGTTACATTTACCTATAATGTTTCCATTAGTTACTATAGTGTTGCTAGAAATCACAATAGGGGGGGCGGCAATAACAAAATTATTGCATGAACAATGTAGTAATAAATGATTCATATCATTTGTTGAACATGTTAGCCTGATGAAATTAATGATAGCCTACCTGTAAATTTCAATTTACACATTTGTTATCGTGAATTTGTAACAATTTTGTATAATAAATTAAATAAATGTATAATTATTAATAATACTACAATTGTTACAAAAATTTTTGTGCATATAAAACAATTTTTGACCTTTGAAATCCAGATAATGAATCCTATTTGTTGTTTTCGTTTATATTTGTCTATATCAGTATTTATTTTGATAAATCTTTGATACAAATAAACAATAATCACCTTTATCTCTCATTTGCTACTATAATCTGCAACTAAAATGTCCTGCAACTAAAAGTTATGTTTCGCAATCTTCTGAAGTATTATTAAAAAAAAAATTAGGAAAACAAAATTTATAATTTTGATGGAAAATTTCATATAGGGTGCAATCGTAGTTGTAATGTAAATATACATTTTGAATTTCCTTGCTACGTTGGTTGCCAATTTTTTTGTACAAATAAAACATCGTGTCAATTAAGTGTACACAGTGTGTTGGTATGTGTGAGTGAGTATGGATGGATAAGGTACAGTTTGTCTATAATGTATGCTAAACCAAAGTAATTACATACATCAACAACCTCTATGGGCTTTACTATGTGTAATAGTGATTGTTGAACATTATGAGAATAAATGTTCACATTCTCATATTAGATTAGGATACCACCGGGACGCCTATGATCTCTGAAGAAGTTAGTGGGTTACTATTAGATTTAACATATTTGGAATCAACTTAAATCAACTTAATGTCAATCAATACAAAGTAGTGCCGATGACCTAAAATTTCTCGACTTTACGGTATGTATATTGACCATTTTGGCATATTTCTGAAATAAAATTATAAAATATTTAAAACGTTAAAATCTCACGAAACGGGCTTGGTGTAGTGGTTATGAGGATGGACTTGTAACTGAGAGGTCACCAGTTCGAGTCCCGCGTTTATAACTATTAAATTTTTATTTGTTGAAGAAAAATGTTAATAGTAAAGTATGTGCTTACGCCTCCGTCCACGACACATAAATTGGTAGCTGGACGTTAAGACTGCCTAAAATGGGCATTATTTCTAACTTTACATTCAAATCTCAATGTAAGATTAACAATATAGCTTCAATTTACTGTTAAAAGTTATAAATAATTTTCTATTATCGCTATAATAATTCTTTAATATAACTAAATTATTTCTACCAGAGTTTATTTAGCACAAATTACAAATATAATTTCTTCCTGTCTCTTTATAAAAAGCTTCATTACACTGATTTCCCTAGAGCATGGAAAACGACATTATTTTATTGTTCAATTTAAAACAAGACGCTAATTTCCTGAAGGATTACTTAACCAATTCTGTATTTTACAGCATTAAATCTCTGGCTGAGAGAAAATGTGTGTACTAAAATTTAACATAAGCTTTAGTACAGCATCTCGTTTCTCTCTGGAGTAAGTTTTATTAGATTCTTTAGATTTTTACCATTAGTCTTGTTTTGCCCATTTTAATATCACTTTGCCCTGGATTTAAAGTAATCTGAATCCATCTGTTCTAAAAATAAATTTGAATAGTTTTCTCCTTGGTATACCAACTTTCTTAAGTATCTTGTTTTCCCAACACTCTTCTATTTCTTTAATTCTATGAGATCTACATTTCATGAATATATTTTTTGGTCAATAAATCTTTGAATTTTTAAATCATAATATAATATACATTTATAACATATTCTTTATAGAATATCATATATAAATTTACGCGGATGTCTCACGATGTTTCCACAAGCAAGTAACCCAAATTTGCCAACTTTTACCGCTTTTTCCATTGTCTTTTTACTTCTTCCATACACGGCGATATCTCATTTGTTCCGCGCAATTTGCAACTTAGAACTAACTAGTTGAAGAAGACTCCATTGAGAACTGTCCTAAAGACATTCCTTGGATATGATCATAGTTTTGGATTTTTTCCTTGTTTTTGAAACATTATTGCTGTGATGCGTGTTAGTTGTGTGATGTGATGTTTTAGTAGTAGCTTGTGGCGTGAGCGGTTTAGTAAAGGGCTAGTGTGTATGTTCAAGATAGAGATAGAAGTATTAAGAAATAATTAAGAGATCACCGCTATTTTTGAATAACTATATTAATTTCTATGTGAATTTAAATACTTTACAACATGACAACTGTATGCTTATTAAATCACTTGTTTGTCTAGAATAAATGCTAAACTCTATAGCTGGCACTGAACTCAAAATAGCGATTCCTGAATCACGTGTTCTGGTGGGATGTCTAGTTCAGACTGTCCTGAAATAATGCCTTCTAATTGTTAGTTCAAATCTTTTTAAATAATGCTGGTATGTCTGAAGGAAGTGTATTGTGTTACCCTAACTGTTTCTTGTCCCTTTGTCTCTTCAGTAGCACTGACCTAAATTATAGTACCTGGCTCTTTTCCCTTCACTAAAATAACTATTTGAACTAGCTAAAATTAACAAAATTATTTTACTAAACTATTTTCAAAATTCTTATTTTCTTTCATTACTTTCTCATTTCTTTCTTCCACTACACTTTGCTAGGCTCCATCTTCCTTTCTTCTTATCTCACCTTCACATTATCAAAACTCTTCTTCTTAATTAAAGCCCACCTATCTCTATGGCAACAACCTTTCCTCTTAGTCTATATAAAAGATCCATTTCCCTCCTTGCATACTGAATATACTCCCAATTCTTATTAATATTATCCGCTATAAAATAAGAAAATGACGGTTTAGAGGAAAACTCAAGTACACCCTTCCCCTAAAGAAAAACTGCAATTTTAGACAAGCATTTTTTTCGGAACTCAGAACAAATATTTCCAGAGAAAATTTGATATCGAAAATTTAATACGATCGTAATATTATAATCCACTTGTGAAAGTAAAAAGTGATTCTTTTTTTGTATCATGTCCTCTTTAACATAATTGAAGCATGAAGGAACCTACTTTATTTCTTATTTGAATTCAACCAAGTACCACAAATTCAAACCACAATTTTAATTACCTCAGATCATTATTCTGACGTAAAAACCACAATCTATATAAAACAAATTTTATTTTATTAATTATAAATCATGGTATATATATAAATAATAATTATATTGTTATATATATATATAACAATATAATTATTATTTTTCAGTAATTAGTACTTCTATTTTTTTTAATTATAGTAGGACTTTTTTAATAATTGCATTGGTCCCCTCTACCATGGTCGAATAAGATTTTTTTTGTTAAAATTTTATGATTAATTTGTTTTTCAACTTTTTTAATAAGAAAAATAAATATATAATTTGTAGATTTCTTTTAGGGGATAGTGCCCTACAACCTATAGTTTTACTGTGCCCCCCCGGAGCTTTATTAGTACCTGCCGGCCACCGGACCAGTCTCATTTCAGACAATGTCCAGGCCTTACCGAGTAGTGAACTATAGAGGCTTCGGCTGTAAAAAGAGAAAATATAAGGATAGTTCTTGGATATTGCAATATGAATCAGCATATTTTTATAATGTTCTCTTTCTGTTTATACTGAATTATATTAAAATTACTCAAAAATTATTGGAATATTTAATATTCTGTTCGGATGAGTCAAGGAGGCAGTGATGGACAACAATTAAGATTTATCATCTTAATCCGCTTCTTTTTCTTTCTTCAGACCTTCATCAGCAGAATGCTGAATATAGATGCATGTAATGAAGAATATATCTTTTCATTTAAAGGATTATAACGCACAACTACACTTTTTAGAGATTTCTATGTGCATATATTTTGTTTGTGGTATGTTTATGAATAGTGAGAGAGAGCGACAGAAGAAGAAAATGTGTAATGGGTTCTGAATCATTAAAGATTCATAGGATCCCAAAAGCGAAGAAGCAAACATTAAATGGATCAAAAGTTAATTACTCCTCACCTAGGCCAGACTAGTGTAACAGCAACCAAAGAGAAGCTCAGCAATCAAAAAGAGTAAAGAGCAAAATCCAAAACCACTCTCTCGGATTGGAGTAGGAGAAACTGTATAAATATAGCGACGGATAGTCCATAAAAACACAGTTGAATTCAGTTCAATACATCCAATTACTACGCGTCATTTTCATACCACTCTACCTTAAAACATTTCTCTATTGTAAAGTCTAGGCAGTCTATATCACTTAATTAATATATTATTGAACCAGTGTTAACCAAGTCTTCTTCTTATATCATCAACCAGACCTAAATTCTCTCCACCTAATACATCCATTATATTGGTGATGATGTAACAGCAACCAAAGAGAAGCTCAGCAACCAAAGAGAGTCAAGAGCAAAACCCAAAACCACTCTCTCTCGTACTGGAGTGGGAGAAACTATATAAATATAGCGACTGACAGTCCATAAAAACACAGTTGAATTCAGTTCAATACATCCAATTACTACGCGTCATTTTCATACCACTCTACCTTAAAACATTTCTATATTGTAAAGTCCAGGCAGTCTGTATCACTTAATTAATATATTATTGAACCAGTGTTAACCAAGTCTTCTTCTTATATCATCAACCAGACCTAAATTCTCTCCACCTAACACAACCATTATACTAGGAAGGGAGAGCTCGATTCGTATAAACAGAGCGACAATGGTACACTTTAAGACATTTCTAAGACAGTTTTACAACGGTACATCTAGTCAGCAACCTATCTACTTAACTTCTGATTATTCAGCCAGTCTGTCTCTTTACTATTCTCTCGCTACCTAACTTCTGCTCAACTGTAAAGTCCTTGCAATTTGTGTGTTCTATTCATTATACAGTATTCTTCATTTCATCTAGTTTATTTCTCATTCTTAAATTCATTCTCTCTAATTCTCTCTCCTTCTCACTTCCATTATATCTGAATTACAACCTTACTCAATGAATCTTCAGTTCCTCTCCGATTCCCTAGAGTCCAAAACCTGAATTATTTGAAATATAAATTATTTCTAAACAAAAATTTGAATATTTACTTTTTAACATTCTCTTAGTGCTGTATGGGAAAGTACTGTGATCATGTCAAATTTTTTCGAAATTAGTTTTTACTAGAAATATAAGGTTTTCAGGTATTTTAAGTATGAAAATAAGATTTTTCAAAGCAGATTTTAACATCATTTTTCTTTTCCATATGCTTTCATAAATCTTATTAGGATCTTTTAAGATTTCCTGAATTTTTTTTTTATTATTAATCATTAATTTAATTACTTTTATCGAATTGTTTAAAAATATTTATTTAAATGTCATACTTTCAAAAAATTGACGCAGTTGATCTACATGTTTTTAACGTCATGGGAAAAAAACAACATATTATGATATATGATTCAAAGATTTACATTTCAACTCTTAATGATTTACTACATTCCAGTTTGAAAACTTTTATGGAATTTAAAAAGGCTAGACTTTTTTCATTTTGTCACTTAATTAATATGAAATATAAAAAAATGTATGTAAATTTTACAATGGAAATATTTGAGATTTGTTATCACCAATTCTATTTCTAACTTATCTACTTACTTGTGAGTCACCTGGATATTACGGAACAGAAGCTCCGTGAGTGCGGAAGAAAGAAAGTAATAGTGATTTTTATTTTCTTTTTTTTTTTTTTTTTTTTCCACAGCCTTCTAGATAAAAAGAAACTAACAGCTTTAATGACTTGATATTTTTTGTCGGAGTTGTCACGCCACCATTAGAGTCTCTTTTGCGTATATATCTGTCATATTTTTTTTTTTATCTTCCCTTTTCTTCTAATTTATTTTAGTTTTAATCATTTAGTGTTTTGTTTGCTCTAGTTTTTTTGATGTATAATTTAAAAAAAAATGAGTAGAAGAAAGACAATGTTTTCAAATGAGGACAGATAATTTATTTAAATAATATAAGTAAATTATTCGCATTTTTGTTAGCCTAATAAATAATAACTATATCTTCTCCCAATGTTTTTATTTTCATAACGGAGAAGAGTTTTTTGTGCCTTTGTTTTTGTTAAACCAGTTTAATATATTTTTGTTGGAGACGACTTAGTTATTCATTAGTCAGTGACATGGCAGCCTGGTTCATATAAAGGTCAAGCTCCTATTAGTTTCAGGCATTCTTTAGCATAAAAACAGGCTATTTGGAAAACTGGAGACACCCCGATGAATAGCTTGACTGGTTATCAGAGTCCTTATACCAGATAGGTTGGTTTGGTAGCTTTATAATTGGAGGCTCAATCTGTATATGGACTGGAGATAGGAGTGGGTATCAGGTTTAAAACCAGCTCTGACATATCAGTAATCCTGAGAAAGCTTGCATAACCTAACAAGCAGATCTAGTTGTTGAATCATATAGTTGCTGAGATCGTAAGAAAAGGATACATTTTTATCAGATACTTAAGCCGCTTTTATAGCGTGACTCAGACAGTTCAAGAAAGGTGTGAGACTCCCTGAGCATTCTTATGAGTGTCTAGGAATGTTTGTTAACTAAAATAAGGTTTTCAAAGTTTGAGTACCTGGGGAAATTAAAGTCATGAAGATATTCAGAGAACGATTCGCTTAATTTGTGTGGAGTTTTTCAAGGATCCACAGCGGATTTCAGCCCTTTTTGGCATGCCAGAATGGTTTGCTCCATTGCTGCATAATAAGTTTCAGTACTTATAAATAGGTCAAATCAGAGACTGTGATACAGAACTATGAGATACTGGAATGATTTAGGCTTACTTGCTGGCCTAAGTGTCCTCACGCGTTGATCTAGTGGCGCACTCGCTTTTCGTGCGAGAATTCAGGGTTCGATTCGTGTGAGGGCAAAGTCGGTGTTGACCCAGCATCGTGATTAAACTGGGAAGCTACAAAAAATTCAAAATTCAGCACACTCCTGGCCACCGTACCTAGCGCATAGCGCTAAAACAGGTGCCTATGGTCACAGCCTTGCCTACTATGTAGGCAAGTTTCCATCCCTGCCACGTAGAGGCGGACCTCTACATATCCGTCTAGTCCGGCGCATTACCGCTATTTCTCGAGCAAACTGAACAAAATCTTTAAAATTTTGAGCACTTTTCTCACTAACTCTTTACATTCTCCCGGCCAATTCTCTCCCCTCCTTTTCAGCTTGAATTCCAAATGGATTCTTGCCTCGTCGAGGAGAGAACATCGGAAGAGAACGTGATGCACTGTATCCCGTTCACCGCATTCGCAATTCGGGGAATCTTTCAAACCCAACTCATTGAGCTTAGAATTGAACTCCCCGTGGCCCGTGAAATATTGCGTTACGGTTTGGGATAGCTCCAGCCACCGCATCGATAGTCTGTGATGCACATTTGGGAAGAACTCATATGTAATTCTTCCTGTATCTGCCTCATCCCAGCGTCTTTGCCACTTCCCAATCTCATACTCTCGGATCTTATTTCTTGCAAGAGTAGTAGGCATCTGACTGGACAGCTCCTCACCATCGAGGACAATCTTGACCCCTTTTTTAAACCTATGGGTAAGGGCTCTCATCTCAACGAGGAGATCAAGCGGCAACACACCAGCGACCACCGGTAAGGAAGCCGCGGATGATGTCGCATAGGCCCTTGTTACAGAGCATAAAATTGCTCTTTGCATTCGCAACAGAGTGCCGCTGTACGACTGCATGTCAAGCTTATCGGCCCAACAGGCAGCTGCGTACGCTGCGACATTCTCTATTACGCCCCTATAAATGGTTAGGGCCACGCCAGTCTTCAGCCCCCACTCACCACGGGCTACTCTTTTTATTCCCTGGTACAAGTTGAGACATCTGGAGGCCACCCACTGGATATGGGGCTTAAAAGAAAGCTTCCAATCCAGCAGCACGCCCAGGTACTCAAACTGGGTCACATGGACTATTCTGTGATCGTCCACCCTTATCCAGGGAGGACGACTGGGATGAAGTTTGCCTTTCATTAGCATCACTTTAGACTTCTCGAACGAAATCTGAAGCTTCTCCCCTTGACACCAATTCTTGATTCGGGTTACAACAGCGCTCGCACGCTCTTCTAACTCCCGACGAGAATCACCATGAACGACTACTGCAAGGTCGTCAGCGTATGCAACTGAATCACAATAATCCATCATTTCTATATGCTCTAACAATCCGTCCATGACCAAGTTCCACAGGAACGGACCCACCACCGAGCCCTGCGGACAACCTTTAGTTATTGGCCTGGATATTTCGCCGGCTTGAGTCACAAGCACCGCCACTCTGTGAGTGAGGTAGCTTTGTATCAATTTAAAAAGATTTGGTGGACAATCTCTCCTTCTAAGTGACTCTAGTACAGTCGGCCACCAGACATTATCGAAGGCACCTGCTATGTCCAGGAATACTGTGAGGACGTATTTGTGCCCACTGCCACGGACCAAATTCAGGATTTTTGAGATCGCATCTGTCGTCGATCTTCCCGATACGAACCCATACTGGTTGGAACTGAAACTGATAAAACTTTTCAATCTCATTACAATCAGTTTCTCCAGCAGTTTCCCAAAAACGGGCAGGAGTTGTATCAATCGATACGACTTTGCGTCTCCGATGGGCTTGTTACCACCTTTGTATAACACTTTGACAAGCCCTGTTTTCCATTGACTGGGAAAATATCCCAGTTTCAGGCATCCATTGAACAGGTCTAGCAGATACTGGCTTAGAACGTCCTCATTTTTCCGGACAATTTCTCCATTAATCATGTCTATGCCGGGTGCCTTCTGGGAAGCTACAGTTAGTAGCGCCCTAGGTAGCTACAGTTAGTAGCGCCCTAGGTAGCGAAGGCCAGAACTAAACGTCATGGGAACTGCGGCGTGCTTACCAGGGGCCCTTCTATTCAAATCGCCGTCTGGCAGGCCTTGGCTCTTAATGGGCTGCTGCGCCATAGGATTTTAGTTTAGGGTGCTGGCCTTGCAAAATACATGGCCTTAGCAAGGGTATAGTCTATGCAGCTGTTGTTGCAGTGACAGTAGCGTTATCTTGAGTATATCTGAACACAACTACAAATATTTGTAAATAATATGTGATACGCCCTCAGAGTGTGGTAGCTTAGTAGAATTCTTATTCTTAATTAGTGTCTTATCCAGCAGATATTTACAAAAAAAAAAAAAAAAAAATGACTGAAGAATATAAACTTATTCATTATCACAATTATAATTCATTTAAATATGTTTATAAAATCCAAAACTAATATAATGCGAGGGATGAAAAAAAAATAAAGTAAAAAAAAGCAAGACTTGAACCCTTGTGAACTCATAATGTAACCCCCCTATGATGTTCATAATATTAAGTCTCTTTCTTTTCCTTTTTGAACTTTATAACAAAGTATGTATACTTGTGCATGAAGCATTATTATGCTGATGAAGTATGCATATTACATTTTAGTAAGGGTGTAGAGATAATTTCATGGTGCCATTAACACTGAGTGGCACATACCCTTTTCTTATTTACAATATATTTATTACTATAACCGTCTGTTTAGTTCTTTTTTTTGTTATTTGTTATTATTTTATACTTATGAAATATTTCACTTTTTTTTATATAAATGGTGAGGTGTCTGTTTTTTATGGTTGTCTTAACTTACTTAGGTTCTTTGTCTGCTTATCAACAATAATGTGGAACGATTAAATAATGAAAAATATTTATTATATTTTATATCATGTTCAGTTTGTTAGGGTCCAAGTAAGTCCAATACCGAGGTCCTCTGGTGCAGTAGATATTTTTTAGTAACATCGCATAAAGTGCGTTACATATTTTTCTTAACTTGTCCGTATGCCAATATTTTTAAAATTTCAATAATCCAATATTAATACATTTTTAATAATTACAATCTATAATAATTGGAGTAAAAATTAATATTATAATTATGTTCACTGAAGCGTGTAATATAACCTTGTGTTATAGGATCCGAATCACGAAAGATTCATAGGATCCGAATAACTAAGAATCAACCTAGTTACTCGTTACCCAGGCCAGACTAGGTGGGAGATTCTATATATATATATATGTATGTATACAGCCGAGCTAGGCCTACAGAGAACAGTATTACAACAGTTTACGACCAGTTAACAACGAGTTAGCAACCTTCTATCTCACATCACTCAGCCAGTCTGTCTCTATATTGTATATCTCTCGCTACCTAACTTCCATTATACTTGTAGAGTCTTTGCAGCTTGATGAGTCATTATACAGTGTTCAGCCCTAGATTTTAGTTTATTTCGCTAAAACCAATTCTCTCCAATTCTTTCTCTCCTTCTCACGTCCATTATACCTGGTATGTTGCATGCTGTTAATTAACTCCCTGATTTACTGAAGTTAGGAAAAAAAAAAAGGGCTAAGTGGTTAGTGTACTGGACTCCCACGCGGAGGACCCGGGTTCAAGTCCATCTGTCTCTTAGATTTTTTTCTTTCCTAGGAGGCACTACAACTCGCTGTCCGGTGATGGACAGTGTTGTTTGTAACGATAGAACAGAGGCCGGCAGTGCACTGATAAGGCTCCGGGTGCCAATGACCACATATGTTGACGCGCCTTAAATTAAAAATAAAAATATATGCATAAATATACCTTCATAAATAGGTGCTTCTTCCTCCGTCTCACAAACTCTACAAAGAGTCTAGGTGCGCCCCATTTCGTAGAGATATCTCCCTTAAACCACAATGCCCTCACTAAGGGATCCAGCCAGATGCCTGAGAGAAGTCCGTGAAAACAGAGCAACGTCTCATTACAGCCGTCTCCACAGCCTGTCCGGACCCCCAATGATACCCTTAGAATGCTGACAGTCCACTGAGCTCATCCATAAGGATTAATGCTGCAGATGAATGCTGGCTGGAAGTTTGACAGCAGGTACCAATGTAATAGAAAGTGGCGCCTATTTTGGCAAACCACACCTTAAATTAAAAAAAAAAAAAAGATCTATAAAGTCTGATTTATCAATTTTCTTCAAATTTAGGATTCAAGCAATACTGCTAACGCAACTTAGTGGAACCACACATTGTACTGAAACAGTAATTTAGAGAAAAGTTTAACTTTGCTGCTCCACCAAAAAAAAAATCAATTATTCTAATATATCTAATATATTCTAATAAATCGACATTTGTCTGTATCGATTGTATTACGAACTTTAAGTAAAAATCGATATAACCATTTTCCAAAATAATCACAAAATAATGAAGAAAAAAAAAATGTTTGTGCTACCGCTCTTCCTTTTGATTGGATTTTGTCCAAAATATTCCTGTCAGATACGGTGAGCGTTCCCGAATGGAATATTATTATGTTTGAGCTTAGTGCAATTTTTTTTCGTTTTTTAGATATTCGTTCACAAGTGCACTTATACCCCCCACCCCCACCCACTACTTAAATAAAACATTTTCTCCCACGAAAACGTGGTTTCCGGTGAAATTACATTTTCAAAAATTTTTATACGATTGCAATACTATCTCTTAAGAGTAAGGAAGGGTAAAAAAAAAAATAATCTGATATGAAACACTTACACAACTTTCTCTTACTCCAGTTCTCAAAATTATCACTGACAAGTTTTATAGTTTGGGTACTAAATTTAATGAAATACGTCGAAAACTGAAAAAAAAAAAAAACGGTCCAGCAAAAGCGCACTTCCGGTTTACTAAATTTTCTTGAAACTGGGAATTTTAGCCATCTATTTATTTCTAAATAATTTTGTTTGGATGATAGAATTATATAATCAACTATGATGATAGCACTTTAGAGAAAAACATAACCCCACCATTTCCCCTAAAAGTGCCCTTAAATGAATTTCTCAGAGAAATGTTTTAAATAAAAGTTGTAGCTCTTTGTATGTTTATTTATATACGAAGTTTCAAGAAAATTGTCGGAGCCATTTTTGAAAAAATCGCGAAAAAGTGAAAAAAAAAAAAATCATTTAGTAGATTGGTAAAGTAAAAGCACTTCTGGTTATCCGATTTTTTTTTCAAACTCGGAATTTCAACAACATATCTAATTCTTATTAAAATTATTTAAATGACAGAATTGTCCAATAAACTGGAATAGCACTTTAAATGAAAACTTAACCCCACCCTCCACCATAATTGCGCTTAAATGAATTTTCCCAGAGAAATGTTACAAATAAAAGTTGTAGCCCTTCCTATATGTAGTTGATATACCAATTTTTAAGAAAATCGACGGAGCTATTTTTGAGAAAAGCGCACAAAAGTAAAAAAAAAACAACTAGTAAAGTGGTACTCCGGTTCAGGTATTTTGACAGATAACCTACTGTCAAATCCCGTGGTGATACCTAAACGGAATATAAAGTTTCAACTTTCTAAGATTTTTCGTTTTTGAGCTACGCTGTTCGCATACACACACACGCACACACACACACACACACTCAGACCCTTTTCTAAAATTTTGGACTCAGGGGACCTCAAAACGGATATTTCCGGTGAAAACTTGATTTCGAAAATTTTACACGATTGCAATACTTCCTCTTACTTGGAGTGAGAGAAAGTAAAAATTGAAATGATACTTTAATAAAATATTATATACAAGAAGGTCGGCAGAGAGAAATTGAGCAAGAGATAAAGGAACCAAATTAACTTTATATACATTATTAAAATTAATTACTATTTAGGGAGCAGGGTATATATATGTATATAAAGAAGGGCTGGAGTATTCCAGAGTGTTGAGAAGGCAGTATAGCACTGAATTAGTCTCCATATTATGTACCTCACATATAGCTTTTTTAATGTATTTTATCTTATTAATATTTGATATGGGGAAGTATTCGCTTTATGTTCTTTCATACTCTTAGAATATTTTTCTTTTTTTTTATTTGTTCAATTAAATATTTATTTATTTCTGTAATAAATAACAAATTCATTATAATATATAAATAAATAAAGTATTTTATTATTAAAAAAATATTATAATATTCCATAGAACATTATTAACGTGCATAAATATATAAAGAAATAACAAGCCTTTATGTAACTCAATATTTAGCATGCTTCTCGCGCTGGCCTCTTTCGCGGAGATCATGGATTCGAGTTCAGGCAGTGCTGCAGTTACATTTTTTTTCTTCCTAGAGCCTCTAGGAAGCAGGGACTTTGAGCACAAAGTAGAATATTATTTGGCTTTACGTATTCCTATTAAGAGGAAGTGTTGAAATCGTGTCAAATTTTCAATATTGAGTTCTCACCAGAAAAATTCCTTTTTTGAGGTCCCCTGAGTCCAAAAAAAAGATGGTTTTCAGGAAATAGTTTGTGTGTATGTATGTATGTGAACAGCATAGCTGAAAAACGAAAAAATCGTAGAAAGCTTAAATTTTGATATTCCGTTTAGGTATCACCATAACATCCGACAGTCGGTTATCTGTCAAAATTTCGCAACCGGTACCACTACCGTACCACTTTACTAAATGGTTTTTGCACTTTTTTTTTTGCAATTTTCTCAAAAATGTCTCCAATGATTTTCTGTAAACATGGTATATTAAACTATACATACAATGATGTACAATTTCTATTTGAAATATTACTCAGGGAAAATGCATTTAAGGGCACTTTTGGGGTAGATTTTCCTTCAAAGTGCTATTTCAGTTTATCACACAATTCTATCATCTAAATAATATTAAGTAGAATTAAATATGTTGTTGAAATTCCGTGTTTGAAGAAAATCGGATGACCAGAAGTGCGGTTTTTACTGATTAGGTTTTCCGTTTTTCACGATTTTCTCCATAAAAACACCGACGAATTTCATTAAATTGGATGAACTAACTATAAAATTTGTCAGTTACAATTTTGAAAACTGGCATAAGAGAAAGTTGTGTGTGTGTCACATCAGATTTTTTTTATTTATATTTGTGTGGTGGTGGGGGGAATAGATTTATATTTTTGGGAAAACAATACATACATAAATAAAAAAAAAATTTTAATACATTTTTATTTATTTATAAAATTATATTTAATGATAGGCACGCTGAAGCATGTTAAACATAAATACAAAACTAAGTACATAAAAAGAATCTATAAATGTATTATATCGCTCCATATATACTTACTTACATTAAACATTTTTATAAAAAAAAAATCTGGTGTGAAACACTCACACAACTTTCTCTTACTCCATTTTTCAAAATTGTAATTGAAAAATTTTTTTAGTTTGTGTATAAAATTTGATGAAATTCGTGTAGAGTTCGTCGAAAACTGAAAAAAAAGTTCAGTAAAAGCGCACTTCCGGTTTACTAATTTTCTTAAAACTAGGAATTTTGGCCATCTATTTATTTCTAGTTAATTTTGTTTGGATGGTAGAATTATATGATCAATTATGATAACACTTTAGAGGAAAAACCTGATCACACCCCTCCCCAAAAAGTACCCTTTAATGAATTTTCCCAGAGAAATATTCTAAATAAAAATTGTAGATCTTTGTATGTGTAGTTGATATATCAAGTTTAAAGAAAATCGTCGGATCCATTTTTGAGAAAATTTTAAGAAAGTAAAAAAATATCAGAAAACTAAAAAATACTTTTCAGTAAAAACGCACTTCTGGTGTTCTGATTTTCTGAAAACTCGGAATTTCAACAACATATTTAATTCTAATTAACATTATTTAGCTGATAGAATTGTGTAATGAACTGAAATAGCACTTTAAATGATAACCTAACTCCACCCCTCTCCCCCTAAAGTGCTCTTAAATGAATTTTCCCAAAGAAATATTTTAAATAAAAGATGTAGCTCTTTGTATGTGTAGTTGACACACTAAGTTTAAAGAAAATTGTAGGAGCCATTTTTGAGAAAATCGCAAAAACGCAAAAAAAAACAACTAGTAAAATGGTACTTCCGGTTGAGAAATTTTGATTGATAACGTATAGTATAGTTAGAAACGGAATATCAAGTTTCAACTTCCTACGGTTTTTTTGTTTTTGAGCTATGCTGTTCACACACACAACACACACACACACACACCACACACAAGACCATTTGCTAAAAAACCAGTTTTTTGGACTCAGGAGACCTCAAAACGAATATTTCCGGTGAAAACTCGAAAGTTTTCGGTCGATATCGAAAATTTGACACGATTACAATACTTCCTCTTACTAAGAATAAGAGAAAGTAAATTTAAAACATTATTTTGCAAAGATAATTTATTAAAATTAAGAGCGCATTGAAAAAGTGTAATGGGCGCATGTGTATCACCGCGGACGTGGGATTGACTATCTCGGATCTATAGTTACTGTCCGGTAATTAGAATGTATTATTAAATTTAAATTTAACTGATAGGTTGCCACAAACCCCCCTTAAAATAATTTTTATAAGAAAAAATGTTTCAAATACTTGAAAAGTGATAGTTTTGTGTTTTTGTAGTTACCATGCCTAGTTAAAACAAAATGGCCGGCCATAAGGAAATTGACGAAAACATTTAAAAATTCTGAAGCCTATTCTGTAAAGTTTTATTTTCAGTATGCCTAACTCGATTTTTTTCACATTTGGAATTCTTGCACGCTTCTAATGTACCTCAGTATTATATAGAAATTAAAACCATACATGGTACTGACGTAGTACTTTAAAGGAAAGCTTAAAGCTACCTTTCTCTTATATTAGTTAGTGCAAGCAAAAAGAAAAGTTAGTATAATAGTAGAATTTTCTGCGAAATATTGAATATATCTTGAGATTGTCTGTTCGGTTGTTTGTTTATAGATAAAAAAGAAAAAGAAAAAAAAAAAAGAAATGATCGAAAGAGAATCAAATCATTGTTCAGTATGATATAGGTTCAATAGCCCATACCATCATAAAAAGGGATGACCATATTGTATACAGGTAGTCCCTTCATCTCCCTAGTCCTATCCGAGGAACATCCCTATCCCAATGCTAGTAATACTCCACCCTCTTTTTTTATATGCTGGACCTCACAGAAATATTGACAATATTCTTTACTTCAATCTATATTATCTACATTTTTATGTGTTATTTTATCTCCTTTTTAAATATTATTAAATGTACGTATTGATGTTTCTCAACAACAACTACAAAAAAAATTAATCTCTATAATTTTAATATGGAATCAAATTTGCAAAAAAAATGTTATTAAAGTCAGAAATTATAGAATGCAAAAGTTTCTGTAGAAATTATGTTTAATTTAGAAATTAATTAAAAAAATTAACGTGACCTCACTCAGTGTCTAATTTAGGCAAACAGTAAGGACTATTTTGGTATGTCGGACATTGATGCATAGACGAAGTAAATATAAACTTGAGTTCATGTTGGAATGGTATAGGTCAAAAGGGTAGAAGGTTATGTCAGGTCAGGCCATGACACCTAACGGCTATTAATATCTGGTAAATTCATTACAAGTTATAGTGAATTCACTATATTTGCTTATCATATTTAGTTATTTCAGGATAATACAAAAATGTTCAAATTGATTGGCATCAATCAAAA
Organism: Triatoma infestans; assembly: GCA_011037195.1. Classification (NCBI taxonomy): domain Eukaryota; kingdom Metazoa; phylum Arthropoda; class Insecta; order Hemiptera; family Reduviidae; genus Triatoma; species Triatoma infestans. Next base: position 35,890 of record JAAEAF010013703.1, read on the forward strand.
AAATAAACATCAAAATAAAGTTGTTTAAAATTAAACAAAACAAAAAAAAAAAAACAATATTTCTATAAACCTACTGACGTCTTTCTTTTATGAATCTCGAAATTCTAATTCATAAATTTTCTTTAACATAGAAATTGTAAGAAACGTTTCGCTGGCTTCATATTGTATAATAAAGGCGATGTGCATAATAATGAAGAGTGGTACTTTTGAGGTATGTCTAACTTTGCAGCTTCTGCAGAACCCTCCTTATTCAGTTTACAGGCAATAATATATTTTGAGGACGTCTAGTCCCATTTGTCAGAATTGCGATGACGGAGTCAGGGAGGGAAACGGTGTATCACTATTTATGTCAGCGTCTCCATTTCGCTGGTACTAGGTTTCGCGTATTTGGGAGGGTACCGTATCTCGCAGGATTGCCTGGGCGAGTTGGAGTTAAAGGATATCTTGGGATATTGTAGACTGACCGGTAGGCTACGGGGGGAGACTATTTAAGGGAGCATCGAGGGGGATAAAAGCCATATAGGCTTAGGTCCCATGCCATCAGGCAGCTGGTTAATAATAATAATAGGCATATAATATATTACTTTCTCTTTTTTCCTGCAAGAGAAGTGGACTAGCCACTTTTATAGGGACCCCACCCTAACAAAACAATCCTGCAGTTATCTCTCTCCTGTTGCTGTGTAATTGTGTGTATGCAGTTATTTGTGGGTAGCGTATGCACGAGCGTTTTAATATGTGTGAGCATGTATGTTACCATTAGTTTATAATAGTTATATTGACTAGAATTTCTACCTTACAATTTCTAGGTAGAAATTACCTATTATTTTCTAAGGTAATTACAACCTTATTTTACAAATTCAGTAAGAAAACTTATTTACAATTTACAGTGTTATTTCTTATAAATGAACTAAGCTTATACACTTGAATTAGATAGGTTGAACTCTGGGTACTGATAGTAGACGGGCAGAGAGACGTTCTGGAATAAGCTAGCAGTTCTGACAAAGATGGTGTGTGTAAGTCTGTCTGACTGCCGGTTGTAAATTAAAACTGCCTTATATGTTTGATTTGCTTGCTCCAGAAGAGGTTTTTACAAAGGAGTTAGCCAAGTGATTTGTCTTATCCTAACGGTTTCTCCTACCATTTTACCTGTCAAACGCCCAATTTTCCTCTAAACAAATATTTTAAACCATTTAACTTTCCGGCCGCATACTATAAACTCTTCAGTTATCTCCCTCCAAACAAAGTAAATATTACTGTTAGTAGATATATATGGTGCGTGCACTAGCCATTATTAATCATCGCATAGATAAATACTGCAAATAAACACTGTTCAGCTATGAATTCAAAACTTTCCCCTCCACAAACAACAATTTAACAAATTTAGACCAGCAGCATTAGGATTATGCAGAGGATTTCCAAATGTTTATATATCTATTATTCACTAACGGATCAAAATTTTGGGACATTCTGGAGGAGTTGCGGTGTGCTATCTATAAAAATAGCTGGCACTTCAATTTAATTTAAACGAGTCTTTCTCTATATTCAGCGCAGAATCATTGGCTATCAACAGGGGTATTAAAAATGGTTTCAGTGTTAATATAAGTAACATTGTCATACTGTCAGACAGTGCATGAGCGTGCTACAAAAGTGAAGATCCCCCCCGCTCCAAAGCGCTGCTATTATCGTTATTGCACCAAAAGGTAACCTTCCATAGAAAGGAAAGTGTATTCATTGTATGGAACAAAGATCATGAAAGCATTTGTGGCAATGACGAAGCAGACAAATATGCAAAAAGTACTTCCAAAAAAGGGGTAATGAAAGCATCCATGGTGTAATTCATATTTCAATTGGTTCCTACTTTATATAAAGAGATTTCCTAATATTATCTTCATCTAACTCAAACAATTCAATTCTCAATTCCTTGGATAGAGGCCTTCATGATATACTAGGATGAAATCTTGCATAGTGAGCGATTGAAAGAAGGTTAAATTTTAAATTTTTCTGACCCAAATAGGTATTACAATTATAACGAAAGTAAAAAGTGAATAAATCATTTAGTAAAATGGTAAAGTAAACGCACTTCCGGTTATCCGATTTTTTTCAAACTCGGAATTTCAACAACATATTTAATTCTAATTAACATTATTTAGATGGCAGAATTGTCTAATAAACTGAAAATAGCACTTTAGATGGAAACCTAACCCCACCCCTCCCCCAAAAGTGCCCTTCAATGCATTTTCCCGGAGAAATGTTTCTAATAAAAGTTGTAGCTCTTTGTATGTGTGGTTGATGTTTAAACTTAAAAGAAAATCGTCGGAGCCATTTTTGAGAAAATCGCAAAAAAGTAAAAAATCCAACTTGTAAAGTGGTACTTCCGGTTGAGGAATTTTTACAGATAACGTACAGTCAGATCCCATGGTGACCTCTAAACGGAATATCAAATTTCAACTTTCTACGATTTTTCGTTTTTGAGCTATGCTGTTCACATACATACATACACACACACACACACACGGACACACACACAAACACACACACAAACACACACACAGACCATTTGCTAAAAACCACTTTTTTGGACTCAGGGGACTTCAAAACGGATATTTCCGGTGAAAACTCGTTATCGAAAATTTGACTCTTATACAATACTTCCTCTTACTAGGAGTAAGAGAAAGTAATAAAAAGTTATAGAGAAATGTAAAAATTAAAAAAAAAAGTTATATATTAAGATATAAAATGTTAAGAGTTGCAAAGAAAAGTAAAAAAGGCCGCATGCGGCCTCAGGCCTAACACTGACACTTGTCAGGTTCCCTAACACTGACTTATACAATACAAATAAAGCTTGCAGAGGTAGAATTCCTGTACCTGCACACTCATGCACAATTAAACGTTGTATACTTTATAGTTAGCTACATACTACATTCTGTCTACAAACGCTGACACCTATACGAGACATAAGAATTCTTGTAGGCCGCAGAGGACTTTGTTTTTATAGCCACTTCTCATAAAACATCTAACTATCTAAAGTGCATTTTGTATATTAAAAAAAAACATTAAGGACCAAGATTTGTCAGGCGGCGATTTTTGATTAAGGGAGGCGTGTATTAAGCTGCGGTTTCCAACACCGATTAGTTTTGGCCTTCGCTGCCTAGGTCGTTAATTGTAGCTTTCCACTTGTTCTCACGTCAGCACCGCCTTAAACCGGACTAGAATCGAACCCTGAATTCTTGCAAATATAGACAATCGAATTACGCTATCAACAAGACCAACACGTAAGGGCCACTAAGATTAAGGAAAATGGTTGGAGCTATTTACGGGAAGTTTGGGAAAATTAAAAGCTAATAACATAGTTAATAAAATAGACTTACGGCTAACCAATTTTGATCCTCAGAACACCAAAATGAAGTTTCCATTTTGAGTAACTGTGATTTTCGGTTTTTAGTTAAAGCTTTACCTTTTTAGCTATACCTTCCCCCCTCACCCGTTTTTATTTCTTTCTTTCTCTCACACACACAACCATCACACAAACAGGCCTCACAAACGTACCAAATCTAAGAAATAGACCAATTTTCGGAAACCTTTTTTTCAACTTAAGGGTACTTAAATACATATATTTCTCTGATGAAAAGTTAATTTAGAAAATCTGACACGAATCTGGCATTACTTCTCTCTCTTACTGCAGCAAGGGAAACTAAAAAAAAAAAATCTGGTATGAAACACTCACACAACTTTCTCTTACTCCAGTTCTCAAAATAATAATTGACAAATTTTATAGTTTGCGTAGCAAATTTAATGAAATTCGTCGAAAACTGAAAAAACTGTTCAGTAAAAGCGCACTTTCGGTTTACTAATTTTCTGAAACTCGGAATTTTCCCTATTTATTTCTAATAATTATGTTTGGATGATAGAATTGTATAATTAACTAGGATAGCACTTTGATGAAAATCTAACCCCACCCCTCCCCTAAAAGTGCTCTTAAAAGAAATTTCCCAGAGAAATGTTTTAGATAAAAGTTGTAGATCTTTGAATGTTTAGTTTATATGCGAAGTTTCAAAAAAATCGTCGGAGCCATTTTTTAGAAAATTGCGAAAAAGTGAATAACTCATTTAGTAAAGTGGTAAAGTAAACGCACTTCCGGTTATCCGATTTTTTTTCAAACTCGGAATTTCAACAACATATTTAATTCTAATTAACATTATTTAGATGGCAGAATTGTCTAATAAACTGAAATAGCACTTTAGATGAAAACCTAACCCCACCCCTCCCCCAAAAGTGCCCTTCAATGCATTTTCCCGGAGAAATGTTTCTAATAAAAGTTGTAGCTCTTTGTATGTGTGGTTGATGTTTTGAAGTTTAAAGAAAATCGTCGGAGCGATTTTTGAGAAAATCGCAAAAAAGTAAAAAATTCAACTAGTAAAGTGGTACTTCCGGTTGAGGAATTTTTACCGATAACGTAGTGTCAGATCCCACGGTGATACTTAAACGGAATATCAAGTTTCAAGTTTCTACGATTTTTCGTTTTTGAGCTATGCAGTTCACATACACACACACACACAGACCATTTGCTAAAAACCACTTTTTTGGACTCAGGGGACCTCAAAACGGATATTTCTGTGAAAAGTCGATATTGAAAATTTGACACGATTACAATACTTCCTCTTACTAGGAGTAAGAGAAAGTAAAAATAAAAAGATCCAAACTACATAATCTACGTAATCATCAATAACTGAGAAGTTTAAAGATTTTAATGAATATAATATACATGAATAATAAATTGGTTAGCGGATTTCAATCAGCTTCTGCATTGGATATCCATAATGATAACAGTGCGTTATACATAGTACTAGAACCCGCATTACATCCCAGCATTGCTGAACCAAATAAAATCTTCAACTGGCTATGTTATTGTCTTTATTCTAGACTCCTGTTATGTAATGCGTCACATATTACATATTATGATCAACCAAACCTTGCGCTTTCAACCACTAGGGATTAAAATCAATAATTATTTATATTTTGTAAAAAAATCACGACTTAGATTTTTATTTTTCGTCTTTAAAAATAATTTTTTTTTTTATTTATATTAAGATTGAACTTTAGTTTCTAGTCAAACTATCAAAAATCACACCATGAGGGTTAGTTTTGTGACAAAATAAATCTATCATAAATAACGGCTATTCCATGAATGGAAAATTTTTCACTCAGAAATAAAACTCAATTTCATTTATTGGCAAAGAAACGAAATTATTGACTGTTGAAGTGTCATATCTTACAGCAATTTTTTTACATGTTGAGTCAAATGAGATAAACATGCTAAGATTTTCGATACTTTTTTACCTAACTTTCATTGAATACTTTAACAATCAAAGTTGAAAAAATGGAAAATGTAGATGAACAAATACTTGTATCTACATCAAAACTTTATATTTTTAAAATTTCTAAACAATAAAAAGAAAAAAAAATCTGTTTTTCGTATGGATAAATTCAAATGAAAAGTTTTGTGATAAATTTACAAAACCAAATTCCAATGTTTTCTTCCCCATGGGGGAAAAAAATTAAACAACATCCTTTCATTTCTCTAAAAATTAAATACCTATTATTGGAAAAATACATAGCTGAATAAAATAAACTTAAAAAGAATTTAATTTCAAAACATTAACCTGCTCTAAGTGTGTAGACGATAGTCTGTACCGGAGGTCATTCAGTTTGAATTTTATTGAATATTAATTTATCTACTGTTTGTTTACAATCGTGTATTAGCAATAGTCCAATAGTAAAACATACCGATTATTTTTTATCAGATACGATTTTTTTTATATTTTTTGAAGAAGTCATAAAAATCACCGGTGACGCACTTATTTCTGAGTTAAAACACTAATCTCTCAAAGGGTAATAAATTAATTTTTGTTTGAAATAAGACAAATGTTAACGATTAATTTTTTTTTTTAGTTTTATTTAAAAATCGTATAGAATTTTTAAAAATATCGATCAAATATAACTCTCATTTATCAACTCATAAAGTTCTAAATTTTTTCACGAAATTTAACTTAAAATTAGTGAATAGTTAAAGTGGGGGGGGGGCTTATTAATGCGAATTAATTTTTAGTTTTAAAAATAACTCTTATATTCAAATCCCTGGTTGCCACCCAAGAAAAATAATATACAAGTAGCAGCAATACACCTAATATAACACGGGACAATAACCTTAAAGTCAGATATTATATCTACTGCTGACCAATGGTAGAAAAATAAGGATAAATCTGACCAAAGATAAAACAATAATTCAATGCCAGCCTTATTAGAATCTCGAACAATTCGTGAACTGTCAGGATTATCAGTTTTGAACCTCTGCATCCCACTGAACTCTTCCCAAAAGAATACCTAGACATACAGACAAAATGAAATTAGAGAGGAAATGCTTCTGTAATCAAGATAAGAAATAGTAGAATTTTCTCTAAAGCATTCTATATAGAAGAAATAGAACCTGTTCATGAAGGTATATATATATATTGAAAACTATATTGAATATATATATATATATATATATACAGGGTGTCCCATTTAAACGGGCCACTTTTTAAATAACTCTTAAACGGAGCAAGATATCTAAAAAATGAACAAAGCGTTAATTTTTTTTTATTTATTGCCGCCTTACACCTTAAATCAGTGTTAGAAAGTGGTAATTTCTTTTTGACACCTACGTTTTACTACTTTATTGAAAACTACTAAAAAAAATGAAGAAAAATGCCGTTAATTTCACTTGAATATTTCAAATCATTGCCGAGATATTCAATCATAAAGATTCAATTTTCTTTGTTTTTTTTCCCCCATTTTTCTTTTTCGTAAACTAAATAAAATTAAAAACGGGTTTTCTTATTAATTTCGAATAAATAAGAGAGTTCAAATGCTATTAAAACTTAAAAGCTAATTTAAAACCATAAGGGACTTAAAAATCAGGTCAAACATCATTAAAACAAAACAATTTTCCAGTTTATTTACAAAAATCGATAAAAAAATATTTCCTATTTATTCAAAATGACTTCCTCGGCTTAAACAGCACAAGCGCAGTCGCTGCCCAACATATGAAGTTTCTAATCGTATCTTCGTTCAGTAATAGCTAGATCGGGAAGCTTGCCTTCCAAATCCCCAGATTTAAGCCCTCTTGATTTTTTTTCTTTGGCGATATCTCAAAGAAAAAACATTATACCAAGAAATCAACAACTCCACTAGCACCTAGAGAAGACTTAATCCAAACTTGCTTAGCAATTCCGCCAGACATGATAGTTTACGAAAAAGAAAAATGGGAACAAAACAAAGAAAATTTAATCTTTATGATTTAAATGATTTAAAATATTGAAGTGAAATTAACGGCATTTTTCTTCATTTTTTTTTTTTTAAGTTTTCAATACAGTAGTAAAAAGTGGGGGTCAAAAGGAAATCGCTACTTTCTACCACCGATTTAACGTATAAGGCGGCATTAAAATAAAAAAACATTAACACCATCATAAACTAGAGCGAAAATACTTTAACAAACCTTAAGTTCACTTTTTAGATATCTTGCTTCGTTTAAGAGTTACTTCAAAAATGATCCGTTTAAATTGGGACACCCTGTATATAAGGCGCTTCTATTTATGGTTACATTAGTTTTAGGAAATAAATATTAAATCCAATATTATTTAAATTTTCCTAATATTTGTATAATAAAACATTAGGTATAATTTTGTAATAGAACTGTATGCCACTATTTTAAACAAATTTTTCTCTTGCCTCTTTATTACGGTAATTTATTTAATTTAAATGAAAAAAAAAAAAATGTTGGGACGTATGACGTGCATACATATCCAGTTGTAATACAGAAAACAAAAAAGAAAGAATATGGAAAAAAAAGAGGAAAAAAAAAAAAAACAGAAAAAAAGGGTTATACTTAGCGTGTTGTCCGCCTGTAATTAAAAAACGATCTGTCAGTGTCACGTGAGAGGAGGCTTAATGTATGACGCGCACTTGGCAGTACTAGTGTTTGTATGGTTGGGAGTTACTAATAGGAACTTCATAACAGTACAATTAGCTAGGCTACTATCACGACATCTAGGAGCCACATATTGTAAACTCTTTTTTGGTGTTTTTTTTTTTTTAGTTTCTTTTCCTCTCCACCAAGCGCTTCTCATTTTTACAATTTCTATCTTTTTTTTTTTTTTTTAACTATTTACCTGACCTGTCACTCTACATTGTCTACATTTCTATCACCAAATTATTTACTAGTAATGTTGAAAACATTCTAATCCAATAATACTAACAATTGTTCGATTTTCTTATAGTAAATAACGTTTTCATTTTTAGTATTCATGATTATGAGATCCTTAAACTGCTGTCACTTATAAAAATAAATAAATAACTAAATAAAAAGGTGAGACGGTCACCTGACTTGACTTGCCCTTATTGATCTGATTGATGTCCTTAAATACGTGTAAGTTTGAAATTGTATCAGAATAGAAATACTGATTGCTTGTCTAGGAAATTTTTTTGTAGTACACTGGAAGAGTTGTTATTTTAGAACAGGATTATTAGAAAATAGAATTTGAAGGCGGATATTACAATTTGTATCTTGTCCCATGTTCCATGGGAAATCTAGGTTTCAAGTATTGGTGGGAAAAAGTTTGATTTAAAATAAGATACTGTGGCTCAGATTTAATGATAATCTTACACACGAAAAACAAAAACAATCTTTGTATCTTCATTAAATAAAAAATATAGTAAGTAGTTCTCTCCCAAAGAAAGTAACTGCATTTTCAGACTAGGATTCCACGCAGCTGTGCTGGCAGCTCTGCTTGGCTTTTGTAGGTTCTACCAATCGAGACGCTAACTATGATGGAAGATCCTATCATTCTCATAATGGATGTTGAACAGTTATTAATAAATCGCTTGTTTTCGACGCCGTCTTTCAAGAACAGGGAATGGAAGGAAAGGGTTCGATCCTTTCGTTGCGGATCGCAGCAGTTATGAATTGTACAGTGATTTACAAAAATACGCAGATAAGTTTTTCAATTATGTGAGGATCTTTTCCCACCAAAAATTGTGTCCTTCGAAAATTTCCACCACCGGCATTTCTTTTTCAATTCACGATTATAATAATCATCAGTCGATGTGCTCTCCATACTGCAGGTCTATTTTGTACTTCGACAATAAACTTGACGGTGTCCAAACTTGTTCATGTTAGACAACAATATAGTACAGAATTGCGCCACTTAATAGAGTGACTAGCTACACTGCTGGCATCTGAATGTGAGATATCCGGCCTCATATAAGGTTTTCTGGTTGTAACTGCTACCAGACGACGTGCAGCGCTGCCAGTAGAAGTGCAGCTTAGCAGTCTGGCTGACTGTGCTGCAATACTGGCAGCAACACCAGGTGTGAGAGTCAGCAATGGTGTCTTTATTTTACTTTTAGAAGCGCTACCAAGCAGAGCTGCAGTGGCGTCCTGGTTTGGATATGGCCCTTGAAATTGAAAGATTCATTGTGATCTTCGAAATACGCCCTTACATCAAGCCAATTCCATTATAAACCCTTGAGCCCTTTCGGCTGTTATGCTTGTAGATGAAACAACAGGGATAAGCAGACAACTTGTAACCGGGTTATGCTCAGGCTGATGCATGCCTTTCCGATCACAGCTGTCCACCCAAATCTCAGCCAGTCTCCAAAGCTGGTCCATGCCGCTTTTTCCCACAAGACAAGTTGCTTTCGCTCAAAAGATTTTCTGCCCTCTCGTTGCACAGGGTGTCAGCTATCTAATTACCTTCTACCCCATCATGCCTTGGTACTCAAATAGGGTAACTTTATTTCTCTTAGGTCACTGAATTAGCCGAAGCTTCCCCTACCGTTTTTTGAATTGACAACAAATGTACCCAGTGCAAAACACCATAATGCAGTCCTCCCTTCCATTACCTCAGCTATTCTGAGTATAGCCCCTTATTTCCCAACCACAAGTTATATAGTTAAGAATAACTCTTCATCCTGACTATGGAACAAGTTCTCAATTAGACCCATTATGCATATGTTGTCACTTTTCAGGGGTTATTTTGGTAAGTGTCCTACTTGGCCTTATTAGCTTATGCTATTGATCTTAATTTAAATTAATTCCAATAAATGCTTGAGATTAACACCACCGAACCTATGTTTTAATATCGAAAGATATCTTGGATTCCAAGTTCACAAATTTTCGACAAAATTGGGAATTTTGGCCATACTTTGTGTCTACACCTTAATATTATTATTAGACAGATAGAGAATCACATTATACTGAAGTGGTTGGTACTTGATGTTACTTTAGAGAAAAGCTTAATGTTCAGTTCCCCCTCCCCTATACCCTCCAAAAATCAATTATTTTAGAAAAATGTATCAAATAAAAGTGATAGGTATTAATGTATGTGTAGATAGTATATTGCTTAGTTTAAAGAAAAATCATTGGAGCGTTTTTTTTTTTGTAATTTTTGTGGAAAACTTCTTTGTTTCTTTCTAAATCAGTGGTTCAGATGGTGGAGATTTCATTCGGGTGAAAAATCAGTTTCAAAATATCTCCCTTGTGTTGTAAGTGGAAGTAAAAAAGGGCAGAAATGCTGAGGCAAATCAGTGTCTAATTTTACCCATTGAGTTTGAATGATCTTTTTTTTTTTTTTTTTTTTTTTTATACTTCTTATTCCTCTTAGACTCTTAGCCAGTAACTCTGTATGGATTAAGTTGATGTTATATTCACTTTTCTTGGAAAACTCTCTCTACTAAATTAAAAAGTTAAATCAGTTTTGAAATAAGTACTGCATATGAAACTTATTTTTCATTTAGAAGTTTACAATGTTTCTTTGTATTTTTAACCAGTTTTACTAAAAATATATTTTTGTAGGAAAGTTTCTAATTTTTTTTTAATTGATCCTATTAAACGTTTAGCGAATGATACTTAAGCAACTTCTTTAACACGATCTTTTTGCTATTAGTGGAATTTTTAATGGTTTTTTACTTTTATCTTTAATCTTCAAATTTAAATTTATTACTACCATAATCAATAAAATAATTTCTATTCTATGAGTTTGTACAATAAATTGTACTCGTAATTTTTCTCTTGAGTTTTATTATTTTTTTAGCTTTTATAATTATTGTGATAAATGTTTTAAAGACTAATTCCAAATGTTTTGAAACTATTTACGGATTATCACTGCATGTAATTAGATCTATTCATCAGCTCCCAGATCTTTTGTTTTTATTTCTCTCCCCGACATACGAACATATTGCCTAGTAACTATTTTAATTTATTTATTTTGAGAGATAGTGCATTACGACCTTGAAATATAATTGGTGTGATGTGTTGTTTAGTGGTAGTTGGTGCAGTACGAGCGAGTTTAGTAAAAGGGCTTGTGTTTGTAAGTTTTAAGTGAGAGAAGTGAAGTATTAGTAATAATCAAGAGAGCACCACTGTTTTTAAAATAAATATATTAATCTCTAAGCAAATTTAAGTACTATACAATATCACAACTATATCTTAATAAATCAGATGTTTATCTAGAATAAAGGCAAATCACTATCACTGGCACTGAGTTTAAGAGAGCGATTCCTGAAGCAAGTGTTCTGGCTTGAATGTCTGTTTCAGACTGTCCTTTGAAGGAATGTCTTCTAATTGTTCGTTCAAATCTTCCCCTGTGAGAAGAAGGGGTACACAATGCTAACAAGGTTCATGAACTCTTCCTGTAACTGTACTTCTTCTACCTGGGTTTCCCTTTTTGCCAACAAGCTCGTATTTTACTCATAATTTTCTTCAATTAAAATAAGATATAATTTCTTGCATCCATCACAACCACAAGAGATCTATTGTGCACTACTACTGGGGGGCGGGATGAAATCGTTTTCAATCTACAGCAGCCCTTCCACATTATTCTTTCTTAGAAGTCCTTGAATCTAAACGATTCTAGCGAGAATATATCTTCCTAACTCAATTTTTAACCGGTCAAATATCTTGTTTACCACTGATTCGTTACTCTCGCCATGCCTGTCAAATCAGACTTGAATGGTTAGCGGATTCGACAATGGTTATTATTGTAATATGTAAATTTTTCTCAAGTATTTTATACATTGTATTTTATCTTTATTACGTTTTTTTAGTTTATATTTAGTTTGTTTTTATTATTATTTTGTTTTCATCAAGAGATTTTGTATTTTTTATAGGTATTTATTTTAGTTTTTCTTTGAAAATGCCACTAATGGTTTTTCTTTTTTTTAACGTACTGTATATACTTTTTGCTTATTGTATTATATTTATTATTTTCTTAATGTACTATATTATACATACATACATTACATATATATATATATATATTTTTTTTAAGCTTTGTTATACTTATATTACGCACTATATTAATTCGTTAATAATAACTTTAAATTTTATTTGCAGTAAATTCAAGCAGACGGCTTATGCCATGCTTTTAATACTTTGTCATTTCTTTATTTTTTTGTATTTTTTCCTAATAAAGTATTATTGTTATTATTATATTATCCTCCTCCAATACCTGGCTGATATTCTATTCTGGCTCTAAATCTTTTATGGATGATGTGACAACGCATTCCGTCATAAGGTAAATTGGTAATTGGCTACACGACCATTTCGCTGCAGAATCTCAATTGCGATGGCAATTGGATTGTCTAAGCCCAAAATTCTCAGATGCCCCTTGAGTCTGCAACGCCCTAACGAGGGAATCAATCATCTTGCAGAACCTGGTTATGCTCAGGCTGATGCAAGCCATTCTGATCACAGCTGTCCAGACAAGTCAGCCTGTCTCCAAAGCTGGTACATGCCGTTTTTTTTCCACAAGACAGGTTGCTTTCGTTCAAAAGATTTTCTGCCCTCTTAAAGGGAGTACCGCCCTCTTTCCTTGCTCAGGGTGTCAGCTATCTCATTACCTTCTACGCCATCACGCCTTGGCACTCAAATAGATTACCCTTATTATTTCTGCTTAGGTCACTGAATTTGCCGAAGCTTCCCATACCGATTTTGAATTGACAACAAATGTGCCCAGTGCAAAACATTATAATGCACTCCTCCCTTCCGTTATCTTCCTCAGCTATTCTGAGTATAACCCCTCATCTCCCTCTTTCCCCTTATTTGCTACTGCATCTTAATTTAAATTAATTCCATTAATTAATTACACTTAATATGATTACATTACTTACATAATGATATTAATATTAAATAACTATAATCATTATATTACTTAATTACAAATTACATTAATTAAGTTAATTACAATTAATACTAAATAACTGAATTAATTACTTCAATTTAATTATAATGTAAATTTAATTCGCTCTGTTATTGTTTATACAAATAATCAAATAATGCTAACATGGTATATTTACAATTATGTCTAAAAGATTATTCTCTCTAATTAATTCAGAATTTTTAATAGATACATTTTGGCCAATTTAGAATTTCGATAACACTTTTGTGTGCACTAAATTTCTGTGGATTAATTATTGAGCTTAGAGACCAGAAATCTTTTCATTTCTTTTGATTTCCAATAAGAGAATTGTAGACAAAGTATAACAAGTAACAATTAACTAGGAGTATAAAAACTGATTTTACAATGGGCAAGTCTTCTGCACTGTTTATGATAGTTATCCTGATAAATGGGCAACCATCCGAAACCTATCGATAACCACAAAATGAAGCAAGATATCAAGGAAAAAATCTCTGATAAAGAAACTCTAGCCAAGATTTAACAGAAACAGATTTAAACTCTAAACAAAGTGAGAGATGCTATTGCAAAAAGACCGGAAGAAAAAAAAATAATTCAGAGAGAGATAGCATTTTCTTGATTATTCGAACTGTTTACGAAAGATGGTATAGCATGATATTTTTAATATTTCAGTCTGATTAAACTGCGGAAGTACTTAGGCTGTTTCCACTGTAGTTTATTGTCTGATTTGTTCGGACTGTTGTGAAAATTTAGGTGGATTATCTAGGTCTGTTATTTGTTCAAGACCCGGTTTGTTTTTTTGGGGGGGTTAACTGTATGGGCCCAGAGGAGTTTCATCTTACATTTTAGACGAATTATAGTAATAATAAGAAAATTATGAAAACTATCTTGGCCGTGCAAATTACATTCTTAAATTACTACCTTGAAATTAAATAATCATATACCAAACACTCTTATTTTCTCTTAATCCTTGTAAAGTGAAAATACCAAAGTTGTGCCAAATTTTTGGAATTGCGTTTTCACCGGAAATACTCTAAAGACGAAAAAAATGTATTTAGCGAATGATCTCAAAAATGAAAAGTTACAAGAAGGCTAAACTTGATATTCCCCACCTAGGTACTACAATCGTATTTGACACAAAGATTTTTCCCGCAAAATTCATCAACCGGAAGCGTGACTTACTGAATGTATTTCTTTTTGTCAGTGTCGTGATTAACTCGGAAACGGTTCCAACGATTTTCTTTATACACCGTATACTACCTACCTATTATTTTATTTGAAACGTTTTCCAGAGATAATTGATTTTTTATTATAGCTTTAGGGTTACAGTAAGGTAAGTAAAGCTTTCCACTTAAGTACTCTTCGCTCTTCACTTCTCTATTTTCTTGGGTTTTGAGGATTTGATATTTGTCCACTTACCACCTATATAATTATGCTTTGGGACAAATAAGGAAAGAGAATGTCGTGTGAGTATTTCACAACAGACTTTTTTCTACATTCTCTTACTCCTAGTAAGAGGAAGAAGTATTGTAGTCGTGTCAAATTTTCGATATCGAGTTTTAACCGGAAATATCGTTTTGACGTCCCCTGAGTCCAAAAAAGTGGTTTTTAGCAAATGGTCAGTGTGTGTGTGTATGTGAACATCATAGCTCAATAACGAAAAACCGTAGAAAGTTAAAACTTTATATTACGTTTAGGTATCACTACTTTAGATTTGGGATCTACGGTGCGTTATCTGTCAACCGGAAGTACCACTTGACTAATTTTTTTTTTTTATTACATTTTTGCGATTTTCTCAAAAATGGCACCGACGATTTTCTTTAAACATGTTATATCAACTATTCATACAAAGAGCTACAACTTTTATTTGAAACATTTCTCCGGGAAAATTCATTTAACGGCACTTCTGGGGGAGGGGTGGGGTTAGGTTTTCATCTTAACTGGCTATTTCAGTTTATTAGACAATTCTGTCATCTAGATAATGTTAATTAGAATTAAATATTTTATTGAAATTCCGAGTTTGAAAAAAAAAATCGGATAACCGGAAGTGCGTTTGTTTTAACACTTTACTAAATGATTTTTTCGCGATTTTCTTGTAACTTCGTATATAAACTACACATACAAAGATCTACAACTTTTATTTAAAACATTTCTCTGGGAAAATTCATTTAAGGGCACTTTTAAGGGAATGGTGGGCCCCCCCACCCATGTTTTTTATAAAGTGCTATCATAGTTTATTGTACAATTCTATCATCCAAACAAAATTAATTAGAAATAAATAGATGGCCAAAATTCCAAGTTGCAAAACAAAAAATTAGTAAACCGGAAGTGCGGCTTTTACTGAACAGTGTTTTCAGTTTTTGACGAGTTTTATTAAATTTGCTACATTAACTATAAAATTTGTCAATTATAATTTTGAGAACTGGTGTAAGATAAAGTTGTGTGAGTGTTTCACACCAGATTTTTTTCTTCCTAGAGCCTCTAGGAAGCAGTAACTTTGAGCACAAAGTAGAATATTATTTGGCTTTATGTGTTCCAGTGCTTATTGCTTTCTCTCTCCTATTAAGAGGAAGTATTGAAATCGTGTCAAATTTTCGATATAAAGTTTGTACCAGCAATTTCTTTTTTTGAGGTCTCCTGTGTCGTAAAAAAGGTGGTTTTTAGAAAGTGGTTTAGCTGAAAAACGAAAAATCGCAGAAAGCTTAAATTTTGATATTCCTTTTAGGTATCACCATGAGATTCGATAGTCGTTTATCTGTCAAAATTTGTCAACCGGTAGTACCACTTTACTAAATAGTTTTTGCGATTTTTTTTTGGCAATTTTCTCAAAAATGTCTCCAATGATTTTCGGTAAACATAATATTTTAACTATACATACAATCTACAATTTCTATTTGAAACATTACTCTGGGAAAATGCATTAAAGGGCACTTTAATGAATTAAAAGCACTGTGTTTCACAACAGATTTTTTTACTTTCTCTTACTCCTAGTAAGAGGAAGTATTGTAATCGTGTCAAATTTTCGATTTCGAGTTTTCACCGGAAATATCCGTTTTGAGGTCCCCTGAGTCCAAAAAAGTGGTTTTTAGCGAATGGTCTCTGTGTGTGTGTGTGTGTGTGTGTGTGTGTGTCTGTGTGTGTGTATGTATGTGAACAGCATAGCTCACAAAACGAAAAATCGTAGAAAGTTCAAACTTGATATTACGTTTTAGGTATCACCATGGGATCTGACGGTGCGTTATGTGTCAATATTCCTCAACCGGAAGTACCACTTTACTAGTTGTTTTTTTTACGTTTTTGCAATTTTCTCAAAAATGGCTCCGAAGATTTTCTTTAAACTTGGTATATCAACTACACATACAAAGAGCTACAACTTTTATTTGAAACATTTCTCCAGGAAAATTCATTTAAGGGCACGTCTGGGGGAGGGGTGGGGTTAGGTTTTCATCTTAACTGCTGTTTCAGTATATTAGACAATTCTGTCATCTAAATAATGTTAATTAGAATTAAATATGTTGTTGAAATTCCGAGTTTGAAAAAAAATAGATAACCGGAAGTGCGTTTTTACTGAAATATAATTTTCAGTTTTCTGGTATTTCTCGAAAATGGCTCCAACGATTTTCTTTAAACCAGCGTTGTTAACTATACATATAAAGAGCTACAACTTTTATTTGAAACTTTTCCCTGATAAATTCATTTAAGGGGACTTTTGGGGGAGGGGGGGTTATGTTTTTCTTTAAAATGCTATCACAGTTGATTATACAATTCTGTCATCAAATTGAAATAACTAGAAATTGATATATGACCTAAATTCCGAGTTTCAAGGAAATTAGTAAACCGGACAGTTTTACTGGACAGTGTTTTCACTTTTCGACGAATTTCATTAAATTTGGTACACTAACTATAAAATTTGTCAATTATAATTTTGAGTACTGGAGTAAGAGACAGTTGTGTGAGTGTTTCACACCAGATTTTTTTTTTTTAATATACTTATTTTTACTTTCGAATTTCCTAGTGAAACGTTTTGCGCTCGGGTCAAAATTGTTGAACTCGTGGAGTTTCCCTCGGGAGTAGATGTTCTTGACATCCTCCTGAGTGGTGAACATTTCGTTTATTAAAAGTTGCAGGCTAAAAAAAAATAAAATTTGTCAATTAAACTTGTGATATTAGCAGTAAGAAAAAGACTTGCGTATTTTTCACGCCGGGTTTCTTCTTTTTTAAGCTAATTCTAGTGATATTGATTTTTTAGTAAAGAGAAATTTTTATAATGGATTGTATGATGGTAGATTTTATAGAGGGGAAAAATAGTTTCCTAGAAGTTTCAGGATGTACTTTAATCTGTGTAGGATGTTAGTGAAGGAATGGAAGTAAAGAAGATTTAGTGATTGCCTAATACTAAGTGATAGTCTGACAGACAGTTTGTTGGAGTGTGTGACGGGGTAAGATGTGTTGTGCAGTTGTAGAGTAAAGCCAGTTTCACCCATTTGTGCCAACTGTCTTCTGTTACTTTCTGTAAGGAAGGTAATAACAGGCAGAACTGTTCCACCAACTCATACAATACCATTATACAACAACTTGCACACAAATATTATCCAAAGATCTCCTAAGAAGAAGGTAACTTCCACATTTACTATTACAACTACACTGTTCCAACACACATCCATCATCGGTAACGACCTTTACAGTGGTCGGTTGAACTAGTATCTCACATATATAGAAAGCATCAAGTCGTATACCATGAGCACCGTTCTTACCCAACATTCCATTATTATTCCTACACAATTTTTTTTTTCCTTCAAGTATTCTTCGTTCTAACTGGATTGAAGGAAAAACAGATTTTTATTTTCCTTGGCTAGATTTGTATAAAGAAGGAAAATTCTAGGCAATTTATCTTTTTTATTGCTACAATGCCTCTTTTACTATTATGATTTTGCAATTTTCCTAAACATAAAGGAAATGCTTAAAGCTTAATGTCCCACATTCTGTGTCATACATGGCATGAGACTATAGCGTACACTTCTTATCAAGACCGGCTCAAGGCTAACGCAAGAGG
>JAAEAF010013704.1:0-15149 GCA_011037195.1 Triatoma infestans
GAGTTTAAGGGGAGTTTTAATGCAGCGAAATACGTAACTGTTTGAGTGACAGTCTTGAATTGATAGAGGCCCCTCCCATCAAAAAAGAGACAGGACGTTACTTACAATTTTGGTCACCTTGAGCACTGTTGTAACGTTCTAGCCTTAACACAGGGTATCAGTTTCTCAATCTAATCACCTAGCTAAGTGGCAGGGCCCTAGTAGTTGTAACCTTATCACTACCTCAAGTTCCGTTCTATCTCGTGGAGCTGGTGTGACGCCCAACCAGACTGCATTTTTCGTTCTTAGTGAACATCTTACATAAAGCCGTTTATATTGCGTGAATCATCTTGTGAGATTGCACACTTATCTTCAAATAACATTTTCTAGTGTATGCTAAGTTCGGTGGCGTATCATTAAATCGCTGGATCGCAGTTCTCTTTTTTACGCCGTTCAGTTGCTGCCCCACGTGGGTACTCTTCTTAGCAGTCTGTTAAACCTCTAATTTACAGTCTCACACTCAGTAAGAGCTTATTCAGCAGTGATAATAGGAGTCACCACTCTAACTAGAGTCAAAATCTGGCGGATGCACGTGGCGTATATTAACATCATCTACATTCAGAGTAAGATAATTTTCCTATTCTTTCCTCTCCTTGATATCTCTACTCTGTTCATGATTAAGTGTTAATATAGGTCGGCGGAAGCCGTTTAAGCGACTATTGCAATCGCCCTGAAGGTAATAGTTCATATTATTTTTTCTTGCCAATACCTTCAGTCTCAGCTCAACATTTATTTGATCACTAATCATTTATCTAATTCCAAGCTAAGTGACTATTCACTGCAACCCCCACTTGTACAGTCTGGAGAGACGGGGTCTCTACACTGGATAGAACGAGTTCTAATTAAAGGAGGTGTACGGAACTATAATAACTTCAAGCTTTGCAGCTTCGCTGCTGGTCCTCCGTCGGAGGTGAGATCATCCTTCATCAGCAACCTGTGGACAGCCCTGGAAGGGATTGCCTGCCCTTCAGGCAGTCAGAGGAGTTCCCAGGGCATACCCACTCGTCAGTGTGCGTTTTCGGGCTCGGACGTGAGGCGGAAGAACTGGGGAGGTGCTGTGTTCAACAATAAACTTATTGTTATTTTTGAATTGGTGCCTTTTCTGTCTTGTTGCCCCACCCTTCTATCCCTTACAGCAAGACCTGCCTATGGTCTCCGTACGGAGTTCCTGCAGTGGTCTAAACGTTCCCGGAAACCATCTAGTGGTGCCGGATGAGCTCTACCGAGCACGCAAATACGTAACACTGCAACTACCAGAGGCTGTTTTTTGCTTCTTCTTGGCCCTTTTGGTTACTTTATTTTTATGTAATCACACCTACTGCATTCATTAGAAGAATTTCTTCTTATTCTTGGCCCATTTGGTCTTCTGTGGTTCCGTTATTTCTTTAAGTAACCATACCACATACTGCCACTATAATAATCACTCATTAATTGATTTTTTGAATTTTAGTATTGCTGTTGGCTTAACCACTTGTAGGATTTCTTGAAGTAAGCTATTTTACATAATTCTTGTTACTGGCCTGTACGTTTGAATCTTAATTGTGTACTATATATTATCGATATTTACGCATCAACATAAAACAACTATTGCTATTACTTGGTTGTTTCTATTATTGGCATTTAAGGTACTTTAACATCTTATATACTTGTGTTTTGGCGACTCGCCCTTCTTAATTATTTTCATTGGAGTTATTTACCTTTAGTTGTGCTCATACCTTGGTCCAATTTACACTACATCTTCTATATATCTGATATTTGGGTTTTCGTTATATTTGTTATATCACTTCAACATGGCTAATCCTGTTAAACTTTCAGGTGTTGCTTTTGAACGACTTTGCCGCTCGGCCTTGCGCCGTCTTAATAAGTTTCAAGGCGATGTGAATGACGCCGTACGGAGCGGTACTGCTACTAACGCAACCTATCAGCGCCTGTTGACTTCACTTACTAGGGACTATACACAAAAATTGACGGACTTGGATCCCTATAAACACTCTTCTGAAAGGGTGCCCGACCTGAGTGAGGAACGATTGGAAGAAGGGTTAAACTCTATAGATGATTTGTATGGTAACATATGTTTACAATTGGATAACTTGATTGCCTCTTCTGAGCCCTTAGCCTCTTCCACTATAATAGGTTCGGCCTCTGCTGGGCCGATATCAGCGTCTTCTTTAAGTGCCTCTACGGCTGGGTTTCCCACTCAGTCAGTTCCAAAATTTTCAGGCAACCAAGCTGACTGGTCCAACTTCTTTTCGCGATTTTCCTCAATCGTAGATTCCAGTGAAGTCTTATCTGTATTACAAAAGTTTCAGTATCTTATAGATTCTCTAACCCCGGAAGCACAGCGACTTATTTCTCATCTTGAATTCAGAGCTGAGCAGTATCCTGTAGCGTTAACATTACTTAAGAATCGCTACGAAAATCCTAGGCGCATGGCTTACAATCATGCAACAGCCCTGCTTAAGCTTCCTCAGCTGAACTCTAAGTCAATAGACAGTTATCAAGATTTCTTAGATCATCTGTCATTACATTATCAGGCCTTAGTAGCAATGCCAGAGGTGGATGAACATTCTGCTATAGTCATGACATTACTTACATCCAAGTTAGATTCAGCAACTGCTATGAAGTTTGAAGCCCACCATCGCGCTTCTAATTCTGCTACTGCTCTTCCAAAGCCTACAGAGCTTCTTAAATTTTTGCATGATCAGCTACAGATCAAACAAGCTGTAGAGCCAGCTGTGCACACTCCAGGTCCTTCGGTGGGACCCACTACTCGTGTTAAGAAGGTTGCCTATGCCACTACAACACGCACATCACAACAGAGTTGCCACCTTTGTCACTCTGCTGAGCACAAACTGCAAGCTTGTCCCACTTTCACTCAAAACAAGCCCTAAGCAGCGTTTCGAGTGGGTAAAATCCAACAAAGTATGCATCAATTGTTTAGGCAAGCATAAAAATCGCTGCTCTTCTTCTTTTACATGTCGAGTCTGCCATAAACAACATCACACCTTGTTGCATTTTAGGCTACCTAATAATAATACTGTAGCCAAAACCAAGACTTCCGTGCCTACTTCTCCGGCTCCCCCCTTAGCAAACTCAGCAACAACAGCTCAGTCTGATCACAGGGCATCTCCGGTTTCAGTCCCAATAGCGGCTGTTTCACCTGCTAACAATACTGTGTTGCTAGCAACTGCCTTGGTAACCTTAAGAACTCCAACTGGAGCCTATCGAGTAGTGAGGGCTTTGATTGATACCGGTGCCGGAGGCTCATTTATTTCAGAACATTGTGCGCAATTATTGAATTGCAAACGTTCTAAGGCACAAGTAACTGTTCAAGGGGTAGGTCCTACTTCGGCCAATGCAAAGGGAACCTGTACCCTTTCAATTTCGAGTGTAAGTAACTATACAATTGCTGAGGCTCATCCGTTTATTATATTACCTAAACTTACACAGCCTACTCCTCAAACCTACATTTCCCCTGAGTTGCGTCAACGCACCAGGAATCTAATTCTGGCCGATCCCACCTTCGATACTCCATCGAGGATTGACTGTATACTGGGCGCCGAGTTATTTTCTCGGATTTTCACTTGTGAACCACCTGTTCCTACAGGTCCAAATTTGCCAGTAGCCATGCCATCAGTGTTTGGCTATATCATTATGGGCTCCGCCCCAACACTCCAATCATGCTCCGAATCTAGTTCAACTTCATCTGTCGAATATGACAACAAGGTACCTGCCTTTCATGCAGTTCCATCTAATGAGCTCCATGCCTTGATGGAGCAATTCTGGGTTACCGAAGAGCCACCTGCTGCACCTTCTCGTGTACCCCCTGAAGCTGAACAGTGCGAACAATATTTTCGCACATCTACTATAAGGCACCAATCGGGGCAATACCAAGTAAGACTGCCTTTCATTAAGGCAGATACTTCATCTCTACGGGGTTCTCACGGCCAAGCCTATACTCGTTTTCTCGCTTTAGAGAGACGTTTTACTCGAGATCCCGAATTTAAACAACTTTACGTGGATTTTATGAGCGATTATCTTAAGCAGGGACACATGGTTGAGACTTCCTCAACTCCCACATACTACATTCCACATCATGGGATTTTTAAGAAGCGCGGAGACACCTCAAAATTAGAGTGGTCTTTGATGCCAGCGCTAGACCAGCTGGGGGCACTTCACTCAATGAATTATTATATCCGGGCCCCAAACTACAACCGCTACTATCAGATATCATCACGCTCTTTCGTAGATTTCCTTATGTGTTTTCATGTGACATTATGCAAATGTTTCGACAAATTAAGGTCCATCCAGATGACTGGTGCTATCAAGCCGTTTTATGGCGCGATAATCCTGGTCAACCCTTGAAAACATATCTTCTTACTACAGTTACCTATGGAACCAGGTCGGCTCCGTATCTCGCGTTGAGAACTCTAGCCCAGTTGGCAGAGGATGAGTCTGCAGGGTTCCCTAAGGCATCTGAAGCTCTCACCCCCAGCGTTTTTGTTGATGACATCTGCGTTGGCGCATATACTCTCTCAGAAGCTATTGCCTTGCGTGATGAGGTTATTGCCTTGTTGGCCACTGGCGGATTTACACTCCGCAAGTGGGTATCCAACCACCCATCTATTTTAGATGGACTTCCAACTGACCATTGCATAACCACTGTAGCGGAAGTATCATCTCCCATAGCTCTTCTTGGGACACACTGGGATCCTAATCAAGATACATTGAGTATATCGGCGGAATTTAAGTCTCGCCCTGCTTCGGTATTGACCAAACGTCGAATTTTATCTACTATTGCTCAAATCTTTGACCCATGTGGTTGGTTGTCTCCTTTTACGATGACAGCGAAGTGCTTTATCCAGCGCCTTTGGGTTTTACCCTTGGATTGGGACACCCCTCTCGAGTCTGACCTTGTTGAGGAATGGTCTGTTATCTTTTCCTCTTTTAGCTTAGTTTCTAGCTGCTTCATAAATCGGCCTTTGCCACATACGTCTGCAAGGGACCCTGTAGCCCTTTATGGGTTTTGTGACGCATCCAAACGGGGCTACGCAGCCGTATTGTATCTGTGCGCATCTGCTTCTACTGGCCCGCCCGTTCTGCTGGTATCTAAAACTAGAGTAGCTCCGCTTAAAACCCAGTCCATTCCGCGACTGGAGCTCTGCGGCGCTCATTTGTTGGCCTTCCTGACCCACCATTATTATACGTTATTGTCACGTTCGCTTCACATATGTGCCCTACATCTGTGGACTGACTCTCAAATTGTCTTACGGTGGATATCCATCGAGCCGCACAAGTTAAAGACCTTTGCAGCCAATCGGGTCGCCCAAATTTCAGAATGGGTACCCATGGCCACTTGGCATCACGTTACCTCAGGTCAGAATCCTGCCGACTTGGCCTCCAGAGGCACTACTATGTCTCTGTTATCCTCTAGTGCACTATGGTGGCACGGCCCTGAGTGGCTTCCTTTTCCTTCTAACTGGCCCTCTGATATCCCTAATCCTTCGTTTCCTCCGGAAGAATTAGAAGTGTCTTTACCTGCTAAGCCGTTGTGCACAGCTGTGCCGGCGCCTATTAATTTATTTGCCGCTATATCCTCTTGGCCTACACTTCTTAAGGTGGTTAAGATTATCTTAACCTGGCGTTACAAAACCAGTCCTACGTTTATTTCCTACCAGGTTGTGGTTGACCGTATCTGTCTATATATCCAACGCCAATCTTTTGGTCCCGAATTAAGGGCCTTACAAAACGGAACTCAGGTGCCCGTCAGTCTTAGACGGTTGACACCCTTTTTAGACCCCAGTGGGCTAATTCGAGTTGGAGGCCGCTTGGCTCTTTCAACTGTAGTTCAGCAGCGGCATCCGATCCTGCTACCCAAAGCACATCCTTTGGTTGCTCTTCTTATCCGCTATTATCATATAGCACATCTTCATGCTGGACTCAATCAGGTTCTGTTTCACTTGTCACAGCGTTTTTGGATTATATCTGCAAGACAAGCCAGTCGAACTTGTATCTTTAAATGTGTTACATGTTTCAGAAGTAGACCTTCACACGTACCCCCCCTTATGGGGCAGTTACCAGCGGCTAGAGTCAACCCCGCGCCGCCTTTCTACCATACTGGTATGGATTTTGCAGGCCCATTTACTGTTCGAAGTTCGCATTTACGAAAGGCTCCGCTACTTAAGGTTTATCTTTGTTTATTTGTGTGTTTTGCCTCCAAAGCAGTTCACCTAGAGCTCGCAACGAGCTTAAGCACCCCATCAGGGCGGATTGTGGGAACGGGTAGTTCGGTCCACGAAATTCCATCTGAATCGTGTTCTTAAACAACAAATTCCCACCTTTGTCGCTCTTCAGACCTTGGTGATTCGTATTGAAGGAATCTTAAATTCTCGCCCGATTACTCCTATGTCTAGCGATCCTTCAGATTATAGTGCACTAACGCCTGGACATTTTTTAATAGGTCGGCCACTAATGGCTTCTCCTGAATCCGACCTAAGCTTACTACAATTCTCTCCACCTTCTTATCGGTTGCTTCAAGCTACCATTCAGTCATTCTGGAATCGTTGGAGACGTGATTATCTCCCACTGCTACAACCGAAACAAAAGTGGACTGTCAATCAGCCAAATTTGAAGGTTGGCGACTTGGTGCTTTTAGATGAACCTAACACTCCTATCTCAACATGGCCGCTTGCAAGGGTCCTAGAGGTGTATGAGGGCTCGGATGGGGTGGTCAGACAAGTTAAGCTTCGAACTTCACGTAGTAGTGTTGTTAGGCCAGTAACAAAACTGTACAAACTACCTATAGATTGAGTGATTCAGCGGGCCTTTTTTCTCTTGGTGGTTTTGCTCCACCTCCCTTCCATTTATTATTATATATACTAACCTCTCAACGCCTCTCTGATGACGGAGACGTGCAGGGGAGCGTGTAACTCTCTTCTCTCCTTCGAATTTACTCTTTTTCTTCTCACCCTGCACTGAGTTTACGAGAGGCGGGGTCTGCATAAAAATATTCTCTCATTACTCTAGTTATTTATTGATTATTATATCTCCCTTCCCTCTCCCTTGTTGTTTTTGTTTGGTGTTGGAGATTTACAATGTTTTTATGGAGCCTTGCTCGCTCCTTTGATTTTGCGCGTTTGCGCCCTTAGTTAAAGAGAGGTTGCTCTTATTGGTAAGGTGTTGCCGTGGCTTATATCCACGCTTCTTCGAGCCCAATGGCTCTGTCTGGGGCTTTATCTTCTGGGCATTTCCTGCCCCCCCCCCCAGTGTTACGTATTTCTGGGGTTTAAGGGGAGTTTTAATGCAGCGAAATACGTAACTGTTTGAGTGACAGTCTTGAATTGATAGAGGCCCCTCCCATCAAAAAAGAGACAGGACGTTACTTACAATTTTGGTCACCTAGAGCACTGTTGTAACGTTCTAGCCTTAACACAGGGTATCAGTTTCTCAATCTAATCACCTAGCTAAGTGGCAGGGCCCTAGTAGTTGTAACCTTATCACTACCTCAAGTTCCGTTCTATCTCGTGGAGCTGGTGTGACGCCCACCCAGACTGCATTTTTCGTTCTTAGTGAACATCTTACATAAAGCCGTTTATATTGCGTGAATCATCTTGTGAGATTGCACAATTATCTTCAAATAACATTTTCTAGTGTATGCTAAGTTCGGTGGCGTATCATTAAATCGCTGGATCGCAGTTCTCTTTTTTACGCCGTTCAGTTGCTGCCCCACGTGGGTGCTCTTCTTAGCAGTCTGTTAAACCTTTAATTTACAGTCTCATACTCAGTAAGAGCTTATTCAGCAGTGATAGTAGGAGTCACCACTCTAACTAGAGTCAAAATCTGGCGGATGCACGTGGCGTATATTAACATCATCTACATTCAGAGTAAGATAATTTTCCTATTCTTTCCTCTCCTTGATATCTCTACTCTGTTCATTATTAAGTGTTAATATAAGTCGGCGGAAGCCGTTTAAGCGATTATTGCAATCGCCCTGAAGGTAATAGTTCATATTATTTTTTCTTGCCAATACCTTCAGTCTCAGCTCAACATTTATTTGATCACTAATCATTTATCTAATTCCAAGCTAAGTGACTATTCACTGCAACCCCCACTTGTACAGTCTGGAGAGACGGGGTCTCTACACTGGATAGAACGAGTTCTAATTAAAGGAGGTGTACGGAACTATAATAACTTCAAGGCAAGTATACGAACCTTGGCTTTTCTGATTAGCCCTCCTAGTGCTCTTATATTTTCTCTCAACCTAGGTTGAGTCTATACAGCTCCGCCTGTCACCTGCACAGTTCCTACATAGTTATTCTTATGCCAACAGCTTTGCAGCTTCGCTGCTGGTCCTCCATCGGAGGTGAGATCATCCTTCATCAGCAACCTGTGGACAGCCCTGGAAGGGATTGCCTGCCCTTCAGGCAGTCAGAGGAGTTCCCAGGGCATACCCACTAGTCACTGTGCGTTTTCGGGCTCGGACGTGAGGCGGAAGAACTGGGGAGGTGCTTTGTTCAACAATAAACTTATTATTATTTTTGAATTGGTGCCTTTTCTGTCTTTGTTGCCCCACCCTTCTATTCCTTACAGCAAGACCTGCCTATGGTCTCCGTACGGAGTTCCTGCAGTGGTCTAAATATTCCCGGAACCATCTAGTGGTGCCGGATGAGCTCTACCGAGCACGCAAATACGTACAGAATCATTCTCAAATCCTATCTTTCCGAACGCTTCTTCCAGATAATTGAAGGCACTTCCGAATCCTCTATACATCCTATTCTTGCTGGAGTACCTCAAGGCAGTGTCTTAGCCCCACTACTTCATTCAGTCTATACATCCGATATACCTACACTTCCCTCTACTTCTATATACACCTTTGCTGACGACACTGCAATTCTCTCCACACACAGTGATCCCACGCTCTCTGTCCGCTCTCTACAATGACTTCTACATTCACTAGAACCTTGGCTGCAAAAATGGCGAATAAAAATTAATCCACATAAATCAAAATACATAGTCTTTACACTGAAACGGAAAACTCTTGCCCCTGTCTACTTATATAATTCTCCTATTCCTTCAGCCGACCATGTGCGGTACCTGGGACTATACCTCGACAAGAGACTCTCCTGGAATCCTCCTCATACACGACTTAAACGAATAGAATTTGTAATGTTTTGATGTGGTGAAGTATTTGTAGTATGCTGGTAGGCTGTGTAGCACGAGCGTATTCCTAAAAGGGCTTGTATGTTTGTTTGAGATAGAAGTTTAAGAATAATTAAGAAGTCACCACTGCTAACAATTAAATATAATCTTCCAAATAATAACTACAAGTTATTTGGTATTATAAACTTATTTAATTTATTGTGAAACTGGCACAGATATTTAGAGAGCGATTCCTGAAGTAGTGTTTCGATGTTTCCACCTTGATTTCTAGCACAAGTCTGTCCTTAAAACAATCTCTTCTCTTTGTTCCTTCAATTCCTCCCCTGTGAGAAGAAGGGGTAGTACAATGCCATAATTATTGTTCTTAAATTTTTCCAGTAACTGGACTTGTATACCTGGCTAGCTCTTTTGCAAGGAAATGTCACATTTCTGATTTTTTTTTTATAATTTAATATTATTTCAAGTTTCTTGCATCCATCACAAATTAAACAAAAGATATAAGCTTCTAGCCAGACTACTTGATTACCGATCAAAACTAACACTTCAATAAAAGACGACTGTATCTATCCCTCCTAGCACCTATATGGACTTAAGGACTTGAACTTTACGGTTCAGCTAAACGAACTAATATCAACCGATTACAAGCAATTCAATCTAAAATCCTCCGCCGCATTGTAAACGCTCCATTCTATGTCAGTAACCTAACAATACATAAAGATCTTAAAATTCCTTTTATATCCGAACTTACTAAAACACGTTACAATAGATTTCACAAAAACTTATCAACACATCCTAATCCATTAGCAGCTAACTTATCCTCAATCACACTTCCTTCCAACCCCCGAAGGCGACTGAGGCATCGTTGGCCTCACGATCACCTTGTTGACAAATGGAGATCATCACTGGATGATCACCATTTAAGCCATTCACGCCATTTACCACCCTTACCATATTTACTTATTGTACCATTTTGTACAGTTGTAAATGACAAATAAAAAGTTAAAAAAAAAAAAAAAAAAGATACCAGAATAAAAGTCTTCTTTTTAAAATTTCATCGCTTCTTAAAATATTGATCACGTGCAATGCAATAACTGAAACTGCATTTTTTTTTAATGAAGTTTTCCTTTTTCTGTTTGCCTCTACCCGTAGTAACATTAGACAGAGGAAATTTATTCTGCACGTCCCACAATTAGTATCACGTGCATTTATTTACATAATGTTAATCCAATAGTGGTGCAATATAATAAGTATTTTCCGATACTATTAATTACATTAGTTTTAAATGGTATTAACATCATCACTAAAACTAAATACAGATACAGATAATATTACGTTGATTATCTCTGACATTCTCGGAAAAAAACAGAGTTTGTTCAATTTCAAAAAGACATTATGCTTCCATCCAAGAATAAATTAATTTTTCACTTTATTTTATATTAAACCGTTTTTGTTTTCAACTAGTATAAAACTGTACTTTAATAATCATCATATAACCTAAAAACACACTTTTTAAATGGACCATAGTTCACCGAACACGCAAATGGTGAATAGATTGTTCAACGACCACAAATCTACATAAAAAAAAAAAAAAAATTCACAGCTTATTATGAGATGATGTTATAAATTAATATTCAATTGTCGGAAGTACAGATATTATACAGATATTACCTCGATTGAAGAAGAATTAGATCGGAAAAAATTATAATCTTACAAACAGTAAAAGTATAACAATTAATAAAACTCAGGGCTAAACTAAAATCTCTTTCCTTGCGAGAGACAGAATTTTATTTGAAGCCGTCAGGTCAGCTCTTCATCATCTCTGTTATCCTTCTTTTTTGTTAAAAAAAAAAATTAAGGCGGGTCAACATCTGTGATCATTGGTGCCAAGACCCTTTCTCAGTGCACTGCTGGCCTCCGGACATTGCTCTCTCGTTACAGACAACACATCTGCGTCGCCGAAATAAGAAGACGGGGAGTGTATAACTCCAGAGTCGTCATTTATTCGGATAGCCAGGCTGCTCTGCGGGCAATTGACTCGTGGGAGATCAGCTCAAGGCTGGTGTGGGATTGCCTAGGTGCACTCAGGGAAATTAGTAGCCATAATAAGGTCTTCCTGGTTTGGGTACCTGGGCACTCGGGTTACAGAGGCAATGAGGCGGCGGACCGCCTGGCCCGGGAGGGTTCAATGAGAGCACTTATCGGGCCGGAGCCGTTCTGTGGTGTCTCAAGATGCCTCAGGAGTGCATCCATTAAGCTATGGATGCAGGACCGATCAAGGGAATGGTGGGTCAAAACTCCAGGCCAGAGGCAGGCGAAAACGTTTATCCATAGCCACTCGCCCAAGCTAACTGCGGAATTACTCCAATTAGGCCGGGTGGCCATAAGGATAGCAGTTGGCGTTCTCACTGGCCATTGTAGATTAAATAAGCACATGCATCGCATGGGCCTTGCAACGGATAGCCTATGTAGGTTTTGTCAGGAGGAAGAGGAGACGGCACTGCATGTAGTATGTCAGTGCGAGGGGCTGGTCTGGCTAAGGTACCGCCTCTTTGGTAAAGAGAAGCTGGTGCCAACAAGACTCAGCCGGGGCCCCCTCTCGGACCTATTAAGTCTTCTAAGGCAAGCAGGACTCGAGAGGGTGCTCAAGATGGCAGGTGCCCTAATTGACCACCTGGAGCCCCCCCAACTCCACAGTCCGATAAAGGACAGGACCGGGAAAGGGCCTCCAACTAGGGGGGTGCCACAATAGATCCATGGGGTGTCGCGGTGGCGCCGGCTGAAGAGCCAATCCCCCTGTTAGAATCTAATCTAATCTACAGACACTGCATCTAACTACAACACTGTCCATCACCAGACAGTGAGCTGGAGAGGCTCCTAGGAAGAGAAAATCCAAGGGCAGTACTGCTGGATTTGAACCCGGATTCTTCGCGTGGAAGTCCAGTGCGCTAACCGCTGAACTATGCCCCTTCCCTTTCTTATTCTTATAAATGTGATCCCTTAGGCGCGGGAATTAAACTAATATGCACTTATCGCTTCACGAACAAACAAATCCTAAGGGACCTCTCCCAGCAAACTGCCGGCCTGGTTCCAATATTCTTGGATTTCCGTGTTGCATACCTCCAAGTTTCCTTGTGAGTGTTATCCTAGCAAATATGCAGAATCTAGTACTGGCAAAACGGAGACCCTGAACTAGGTAGTAGTACATCGTTTGACACACAAATGACTAGATGTCCTGCCTATTTTGTGTTATGACTGGGTAACCAAGAGGTGTCCTGTCAATACATCTGCCAAAACTTTCAATTGTATCCTATTCAGGGAGGAAAGATACTTTAAGTCCCCCTGACATATACGTTTTATAAATCTTGCAGCCTGGAGATTATATCGTCTTATAAATTGCTTGGTGAAGGCTACTTACTGATGGCTCGGGACCATAAAATAATATTGAGGAACCCATCTGTAATATTTTTACTTTGGGCCTTATATTACTTTTTTTCCCTTTGGCCCTTTAATTAGTGATTGTACTTCGAATATACATACAACGGTCAAATTTGACAAATTATTTATATCTAACTCATAATAATTTATGTACTAAGAAATTATTTTTAAAATTTGCTCTCAGAATTACATTATTGTTTGAAAATGATCTTTTATTTTTATTATTTATTGCATGTGGGGAGGGACCAAACCCTATGCTTCCCGAAGCCCTTCTGGACCCAGATAGCTGGCCCAAAAAAGTTCGGAGCTTTCTTAGTGCACTGCCAGCCTCTGGACAGTGTTCTCTCTCGTTACAGACAAGACTGTCCATCACTGTAAAAAACTCCTAGGAAAAAAAAAATCTAAGGGCAGCAGCTGGACTCGAACCTCTGCGTTGCTAGTCCAGCTATCTATAATTTATTATTTTAATAACTCATTTCCATGATGTTTAATTTTTCTACCATATTTTCTTTGATGTATTAAAAAATAAAATAAAACATTGGTCAGAAAATTACCCAGTTAACTTACAACATTAAGCAATTATCTCACATGTTATTTGAAACTATATATATAAAAAAAATACCCAAATAAATAGTAATAATAATAATAGAGAGTAAAAGGAACATAATACAGTTTGTTAACGGATTTGTTAGTTAATTTACCTTTCTACATAAATAAATATATATTTAAGTTTTATAAACATAAAGTGAAAGCATCTGTTTTGTTTTACCCAAGGTATGTGGGAGTATTTAGGTGATAAACAAGACAGTACGAAAAAGGAAACAGATTGATGTGTAGGTTTGATAACAATGGAAATGATTCAAGGAAGAATTGCTGTTGTAGAAAAGAGAAGAGTCCACTATTATTATAAGTTTGAGAAAGGGAAACTATCTCTAGTTATCCACTTATATTCATTTGTATAGCTCTGCGAAGTTAAGATTATTATCAAATGTCATAACCGACATTTTGATGGAAGTAAATGGTTAAATAGGATGTACTGAAATAATTATTTACCAATTTTTGTATGTAATTTTGATATTTATCAAAGATATTCAATTTTTTTTTTTCTATGTACTAAACATTGCTTTGATTAATAAGGTAAGAGAAAGTATTGCGTCATGTCAATTATTTTTTTGATTTTGTTGTATGTTTGTCTCATGGGCAACGAGCTTCCAGTATGGTCAAACTTGTTGTTCAGTGAGAGGCCATGGAAGAAGAGAATCTAATGTAATATTCTTCCTTCACCAAATATATTCAAATCTTCATATTCAATTTATTCAAATCTTATCTAACTTGAACCGCCGATAAAACGTTGTGCAGCGGGTGCAAGGCAAGCGGATCTTGGTCCTAGCATTCTCACAAATCAGACTAACAACTTCCTTAAAGTAGTTGCGAAAATTGAAAAAAAATCATTTAGTAAAGTGGTAAAGTAAACGCACTTCCGATTATCCGATTTTTTCCAAACTCGCTATTTCAACAATATATTCAATTTTAATTTACGCCTATTTAGATGACAGAATTGTCTAATAAACTGGAAATAGCACTTTAGATGAAATCCTAACCCCACCCCTCCTCCATAACTGCCCTTAAATGAACATTCCCAGAGAAATGTTTTTTATAAAAGTTGTAGCTATTTATATGTGTAGTTGATATATCAAGTTTAAAGAAAAATCGTTGGAGCCATTTTTGAGAAAAACGCAAAAAAGTAAAAAAAAAAACTAGTAAAGTGGTAATTCCGTTTGAAGAATTTTGACAGATAACGTACTGTCAAATCCCATGGTGATACTTAAACGGAATATCAAGTTTCAACTTTCTACGGTTTTTTTTGTTTTTGTGCTATGCTGTTCACATACACACACACACACACACACACACACCATTTGCTAAAAACTACTTTTTTGGACCTCGGGGACCTCAAAACGGATCTTTCCGGTGAAAACTCAATAATCGAAAATTTGACAACGATTACAAGCTTTCCTCTTACTGGGAGTAAGAGAAAGTAATAAATCATTTATTTACATTTCCTAAACATAACAAACTTGTTCCCCTGTACTCGTTATTCCAGGGGAATCTCAATTAAACTAACCAAATATCAGAATGTCCTAAAACCTAACCTTACTGCATTCATATCACACAAACAACAATAAATAAATACAATACAACCCACATCCACTCCGCCTACTCTACCCAACTATTATAGTGCGTGGACGTAAATTTACTGTAAGCTTCATAAGCAAACCTCGAATGCTGTATAGCGGTTCACCAGCTTCGGTACGTTTGAAAGGAGAAAACGATGATCTGATTTCTACTCGGAAATGCCTATCGGATAAGTAGAATTTTACGATGAGGTAATAGGCGGGCTAGAAGGATGCCCTTAAGTTTCCAGAGCAGCCCGGGGTGCCATACTCGATCGAAGGCCTGCTTCACATCAAGGAAAGCCCCCGAACAGGACTCCTTCTTCTCAAGGGAGGATGCAA
>JAAEAF010013705.1:0-25519 GCA_011037195.1 Triatoma infestans
TTCAGCTAAACGAACTAATATCAACCGATTACAAGCAATTCAATCTAAAATCCTCCGCCGCATTGTAAACGCTCCATTCTATGTCAGTAACCTAACAATACATAAAGATCTTAAAATTCCTTTTATATCCGAACTTACTAAAACACGTTACAATAGATTTCACAAAAACTTATCAACACATCCTAATCCATTAGCAGCTAACTTATCCTCAATCACACTTCCTTCCAACCCCCGAAGGCGACTGAGGCATCGTTGGCCTCACGATCACCTTGTTGACAAAT
The DNA here is from genome assembly GCA_011037195.1 of Triatoma infestans. Classification (NCBI taxonomy): domain Eukaryota; kingdom Metazoa; phylum Arthropoda; class Insecta; order Hemiptera; family Reduviidae; genus Triatoma; species Triatoma infestans. The sequence continues at coordinate 282 of JAAEAF010013705.1, forward strand.
GGAGATCATCACTGGATGATCACCATTTAAGCCATTCACGCCATTTACCACCCTTACCATATTTACTTATTGTACCATTTTGTACAGTTGTAAATGACAAATAAAAAGTTAAAAAAAAAAAAAAAAAAGATACCAGAATAAAAGTCTTCTTTTTAAAATTTCATCGCTTCTTAAAATATTGATCACGTGCAATGCAATAACTGAAACTGCATTTTTTTTTAATGAAGTTTTCCTTTTTCTGTTTGCCTCTACCCGTAGTAACATTAGACAGAGGAAATTTATTCTGCACGTCCCACAATTAGTATCACGTGCATTTATTTACATAATGTTAATCCAATAGTGGTGCAATATAATAAGTATTTTCCGATACTATTAATTACATTAGTTTTAAATGGTATTAACATCATCACTAAAACTAAATACAGATACAGATAATATTACGTTGATTATCTCTGACATTCTCGGAAAAAAACAGAGTTTGTTCAATTTCAAAAAGACATTATGCTTCCATCCAAGAATAAATTAATTTTTCACTTTATTTTATATTAAACCGTTTTTGTTTTCAACTAGTATAAAACTGTACTTTAATAATCATCATATAACCTAAAAACACACTTTTTAAATGGACCATAGTTCACCGAACACGCAAATGGTGAATAGATTGTTCAACGACCACAAATCTACATAAAAAAAAAAAAAAAATTCACAGCTTATTATGAGATGATGTTATAAATTAATATTCAATTGTCGGAAGTACAGATATTATACAGATATTACCTCGATTGAAGAAGAATTAGATCGGAAAAAATTATAATCTTACAAACAGTAAAAGTATAACAATTAATAAAACTCAGGGCTAAACTAAAATCTCTTTCCTTGCGAGAGACAGAATTTTATTTGAAGCCGTCAGGTCAGCTCTTCATCATCTCTGTTATCCTTCTTTTTTGTTAAAAAAAAAAATTAAGGCGGGTCAACATCTGTGATCATTGGTGCCAAGACCCTTTCTCAGTGCACTGCTGGCCTCCGGACATTGCTCTCTCGTTACAGACAACACATCTGCGTCGCCGAAATAAGAAGACGGGGAGTGTATAACTCCAGAGTCGTCATTTATTCGGATAGCCAGGCTGCTCTGCGGGCAATTGACTCGTGGGAGATCAGCTCAAGGCTGGTGTGGGATTGCCTAGGTGCACTCAGGGAAATTAGTAGCCATAATAAGGTCTTCCTGGTTTGGGTACCTGGGCACTCGGGTTACAGAGGCAATGAGGCGGCGGACCGCCTGGCCCGGGAGGGTTCAATGAGAGCACTTATCGGGCCGGAGCCGTTCTGTGGTGTCTCAAGATGCCTCAGGAGTGCATCCATTAAGCTATGGATGCAGGACCGATCAAGGGAATGGTGGGTCAAAACTCCAGGCCAGAGGCAGGCGAAAACGTTTATCCATAGCCACTCGCCCAAGCTAACTGCGGAATTACTCCAATTAGGCCGGGTGGCCATAAGGATAGCAGTTGGCGTTCTCACTGGCCATTGTAGATTAAATAAGCACATGCATCGCATGGGCCTTGCAACGGATAGCCTATGTAGGTTTTGTCAGGAGGAAGAGGAGACGGCACTGCATGTAGTATGTCAGTGCGAGGGGCTGGTCTGGCTAAGGTACCGCCTCTTTGGTAAAGAGAAGCTGGTGCCAACAAGACTCAGCCGGGGCCCCCTCTCGGACCTATTAAGTCTTCTAAGGCAAGCAGGACTCGAGAGGGTGCTCAAGATGGCAGGTGCCCTAATTGACCACCTGGAGCCCCCCCAACTCCACAGTCCGATAAAGGACAGGACCGGGAAAGGGCCTCCAACTAGGGGGGTGCCACAATAGATCCATGGGGTGTCGCGGTGGCGCCGGCTGAAGAGCCAATCCCCCTGTTAGAATCTAATCTAATCTACAGACACTGCATCTAACTACAACACTGTCCATCACCAGACAGTGAGCTGGAGAGGCTCCTAGGAAGAGAAAATCCAAGGGCAGTACTGCTGGATTTGAACCCGGATTCTTCGCGTGGAAGTCCAGTGCGCTAACCGCTGAACTATGCCCCTTCCCTTTCTTATTCTTATAAATGTGATCCCTTAGGCGCGGGAATTAAACTAATATGCACTTATCGCTTCACGAACAAACAAATCCTAAGGGACCTCTCCCAGCAAACTGCCGGCCTGGTTCCAATATTCTTGGATTTCCGTGTTGCATACCTCCAAGTTTCCTTGTGAGTGTTATCCTAGCAAATATGCAGAATCTAGTACTGGCAAAACGGAGACCCTGAACTAGGTAGTAGTACATCGTTTGACACACAAATGACTAGATGTCCTGCCTATTTTGTGTTATGACTGGGTAACCAAGAGGTGTCCTGTCAATACATCTGCCAAAACTTTCAATTGTATCCTATTCAGGGAGGAAAGATACTTTAAGTCCCCCTGACATATACGTTTTATAAATCTTGCAGCCTGGAGATTATATCGTCTTATAAATTGCTTGGTGAAGGCTACTTACTGATGGCTCGGGACCATAAAATAATATTGAGGAACCCATCTGTAATATTTTTACTTTGGGCCTTATATTACTTTTTTTCCCTTTGGCCCTTTAATTAGTGATTGTACTTCGAATATACATACAACGGTCAAATTTGACAAATTATTTATATCTAACTCATAATAATTTATGTACTAAGAAATTATTTTTAAAATTTGCTCTCAGAATTACATTATTGTTTGAAAATGATCTTTTATTTTTATTATTTATTGCATGTGGGGAGGGACCAAACCCTATGCTTCCCGAAGCCCTTCTGGACCCAGATAGCTGGCCCAAAAAAGTTCGGAGCTTTCTTAGTGCACTGCCAGCCTCTGGACAGTGTTCTCTCTCGTTACAGACAAGACTGTCCATCACTGTAAAAAACTCCTAGGAAAAAAAAAATCTAAGGGCAGCAGCTGGACTCGAACCTCTGCGTTGCTAGTCCAGCTATCTATAATTTATTATTTTAATAACTCATTTCCATGATGTTTAATTTTTCTACCATATTTTCTTTGATGTATTAAAAAATAAAATAAAACATTGGTCAGAAAATTACCCAGTTAACTTACAACATTAAGCAATTATCTCACATGTTATTTGAAACTATATATATAAAAAAAATACCCAAATAAATAGTAATAATAATAATAGAGAGTAAAAGGAACATAATACAGTTTGTTAACGGATTTGTTAGTTAATTTACCTTTCTACATAAATAAATATATATTTAAGTTTTATAAACATAAAGTGAAAGCATCTGTTTTGTTTTACCCAAGGTATGTGGGAGTATTTAGGTGATAAACAAGACAGTACGAAAAAGGAAACAGATTGATGTGTAGGTTTGATAACAATGGAAATGATTCAAGGAAGAATTGCTGTTGTAGAAAAGAGAAGAGTCCACTATTATTATAAGTTTGAGAAAGGGAAACTATCTCTAGTTATCCACTTATATTCATTTGTATAGCTCTGCGAAGTTAAGATTATTATCAAATGTCATAACCGACATTTTGATGGAAGTAAATGGTTAAATAGGATGTACTGAAATAATTATTTACCAATTTTTGTATGTAATTTTGATATTTATCAAAGATATTCAATTTTTTTTTTTCTATGTACTAAACATTGCTTTGATTAATAAGGTAAGAGAAAGTATTGCGTCATGTCAATTATTTTTTTGATTTTGTTGTATGTTTGTCTCATGGGCAACGAGCTTCCAGTATGGTCAAACTTGTTGTTCAGTGAGAGGCCATGGAAGAAGAGAATCTAATGTAATATTCTTCCTTCACCAAATATATTCAAATCTTCATATTCAATTTATTCAAATCTTATCTAACTTGAACCGCCGATAAAACGTTGTGCAGCGGGTGCAAGGCAAGCGGATCTTGGTCCTAGCATTCTCACAAATCAGACTAACAACTTCCTTAAAGTAGTTGCGAAAATTGAAAAAAAATCATTTAGTAAAGTGGTAAAGTAAACGCACTTCCGATTATCCGATTTTTTCCAAACTCGCTATTTCAACAATATATTCAATTTTAATTTACGCCTATTTAGATGACAGAATTGTCTAATAAACTGGAAATAGCACTTTAGATGAAATCCTAACCCCACCCCTCCTCCATAACTGCCCTTAAATGAACATTCCCAGAGAAATGTTTTTTATAAAAGTTGTAGCTATTTATATGTGTAGTTGATATATCAAGTTTAAAGAAAAATCGTTGGAGCCATTTTTGAGAAAAACGCAAAAAAGTAAAAAAAAAAACTAGTAAAGTGGTAATTCCGTTTGAAGAATTTTGACAGATAACGTACTGTCAAATCCCATGGTGATACTTAAACGGAATATCAAGTTTCAACTTTCTACGGTTTTTCGTTTTTGTGCTATGCTGTTCACATATATACACACACAGACCATTTGCTAAAAACCACTTTTTTGGACTCAGGGGACCTCAAAACGGATATTTCCGGTGAAAACTCAATATCGAAAATTTGACACGATTACAATACTTCCTCTTACTGGGAGTAAGAGAAAGTAATAAATCATTTATTTACATTTCCTAAACATAACAAACTTGTTCCCCTGTACTCGTTATTCCAGGGGAATCTCAATTAAACTAACCAAATATCAGAATGTCCTAAAACCTAACCTTACTGCATTCATATCACACAAACAACAATAAATAAATACAATACAACCCACATCCACTCCGCCTACTCTACCCAACTATTATAGTGCGTGGACGTAAATTTACTGTAAGCTTCATACGCAAACCTCGAATGCTGTATAGCGGTTCACCAGCTTCGGTACGTTTGAAAGCAGAAAACGATGATCTGATTTCTACTCGGAAATGTCTATCGGATAAGTAAAATTTTATGATGAGGTAATAAGCGGCTGGAAGGATGCCCTTAAGTTTCCAGTGCGGCCCAGGGTGCCAAACTCGATCGAAGGCCAGCTTCACTTCGAGTAAACCTCCTACCCCCCCCGAACAGCACTCCTTCTTCAAAAACGAATGATACAATGGTGTCTACAACGTGGTGAATTTGCTGTGTGATAGAATGTTATGATGTTAATCGAAATATATTAATAATTATTCCAGGCAAAATTAATTAAATATTCAATTCATTTATGACCCAGTTGGATTAAAGTGGTAAAATAAATAACATTTTATTGATCTATTTCCAAAGATACGATAGATAAATAATTACAAAATAAACAACAAGTTACAATAAACACTTTATAGAATGATAAAATAACAAGTTTGTTGTTTGTGTTAACTTTTGTCTAATGGAAAATTCGGCAGTAGCCCTTATTCCAATTTCTTTTATTACTTTTTCTTATTTCTTGGTAAGAAAAAGTATTTAAATCGTGTCAAATTGACGATATCAAGTTTCCACTGGAAAGTACATGTTTTGAGGTCCCCTGAGTCAGAAAAAGTTGTTTTTAGAAAAATTGAGTATTTTTATATAATTCCCCTCAACCAGAAGTACACTTCCGGATTTACACACTCTTTGAATTTACTACGTCAAAATGTCCTCCAACGTTTTTCATTAAATTTGGAATCTCAACTAAATTTAAGGAGCACAAACTTTTATTTTGCAACATTTCTGTGGCAAACTTTTTAAAGCCACTTTTTGGAGAGTGGTAAAGGTTATGTAACATTCGATAGTTTAATGTTTATTACACGTTTCTTTCTTTAATAATATTACGGTTTATGGTTGCAAAATTTTGAGTTTTAAAAAAAAACTGGGTTGACCAGACGTGCGTATTTACTGAACCTTATTTCAATTTTTGCCGATTTTCTCCATAAAAATATCAATGTATTTCATTAACTTTGTTACTACTAATTGATACTATGGTAAGGTGAAAAGTTCTCGCCTACCCACAGATGGCACTGCTACAAATGAAATTACTGTTTTGTTATGTTGGCACAGTTCTTGCAAAAGTAAATACCAAATATGAATTTGATCAGACAAATAGTTTGTTTTATATGGCTGTTTAAAGTAAGCGTGCTAAGAGTTATTGACAAAATGTATAAACTAGAATACCGTTCCGTCATAAATTCTGCTTTTTGGATGGTTTATCGCCAACAGAAATTCATCCAAAGTTGGTGAAAGTGTATAAAGGAGTCTAAACATGTTCGTATATCGACTGATGATGATCCACGTGAGAACGGCTAAAAACTGCAACTACCGAAGTAAATGTCGAGAAGATACACAATATGGTTCTAGGTGATCGACGATTAAAGGTGTATGAAATAGCTAAGGTTGTAGACATCTCAGAGGGAAGGTTAAGGAACATTTTACTCAGTTACGAAGAACTCAGTATGGGAAAGCTTTGTGCAAGATGATTGCCGCAATTGTTAAATGCTGTTCACAAACAAATGAGCAATCGAGTTTCTCAGCAATGTTTGTGCTGGTTTAAGAAGAATACAACCAATTTTCTGTGCTTTTTTGTTAAGATTGGTTCACCACTTTACACCTGAGTTAAAACAACAGTCCAAGCAGTGGGTAGAAGCCGATGGCTAGGCACCGAAGAAAGTAAAGACCTGCATCGACTGGAAAGGTTATGGCTAGGGTTTTTTTTGGGTTTTCAAAAGGATTCTTTTAATTAACTACCTGCCAAAGGGTCAAACTACTACTGGGGAATACTACGCATATCTTTTTGACCAGCTAGATGAAACAATTAGAGAGAAAAGGCTTGGTTTACAAGAGAAAAAAAATCCTCTTTCACCAGGACAATGCAACCGCCCCCACAAATGCGTTTTGGCAGTGGGAAAGCTGAGGGATTTGAAGTATGAATTGTTGGAACATCCTCCTTATTCGCCAGATTTGGCTCCCTCTGACTTTTATCTATTCCCTAAACCTTGAGAATTTTGTGGTTGGAAAATGTTTTGGGTCAAATGAAGAGGCGATAGCGGCAGTAAATGGATATTTTGAAGATCGTCCAGAATCGCACTTCAGGGACGGAATCCAGTTTATTGGAGAAACGTTGGACAAAGTGTATTGAAGTAATGGGAGATTAAATTGAGAAATAAATTCATTTTTAAAATAAAATAAACTCAGTTTCACTACTAGACCGAGAACTTTTCATCTTGCACAGAGATCTGTCACTTTTATTTGAAACTTTTGTCCAGAAAGTTCATTTTAAGGAGTTATGGGTTAGTGGTAAGTTTAAGCATTCCTTAAAACAAGTAGTTTTATTAAGTTTAAATTCTCCCTATTGGATATAACTTTAAAGATAACTAAACATCTAATAAGAGTAAAGGAAGTCTGAAAAAATTTATCAGTCATATTTTACGCCAAATTCCAGTTTATCGATAATTTCCACATAAAATTGCATTCCTAGCGTTTTTATGAGAATAGTAAATAATTGAATCAGACAAAGATAGCAGGTTTTTCCCCGCTTTTTTTTTTTGTTTCTCTTCTCAGGTGGACTTTTACGTTAAAATAAAAGCTCAACGTTTAGGCTTGATAAAAGCTTAATCTGTCGTAAGCATTTATAGGTATATATAGTATACGAAGTTTAACAGTAAAATCGTTAAGAGCCATATTCGAGAAAACCGCGTAAAACTTAAAAAAACATTCACTGAAATCGCATTTCCGGTTGATAGAATTTGACCGAAACCTTCTTGTCAGATGCTGTGATGGATCTAGTTCTCTCTCTTTCGCACACAGACACTCACACACAGATCATTCGCTAAAAACAAGCTCCTCAATTCGCTACCTCAAAATATATGTATTTCCGCTAGAACTTCAATTTCAAAAATCTCGTACTGTTATAATCAGAGAAGGTAAAAATATTTTACCCCAGAGAGACCTCAGAGGAAGTCAAATCTTATATTTCAAAGAAAATTAATTTAAGTAGAAAAATTGTCAGATTCGCCATAATTCGCGAATAAACTTTTTTTATATAGCACTAAAAGAATGTAATAAAAATGTAGATTATTATTATTAGTTTATAATATAAATTAATTCATATTTTAATAGTTTTATAATAAAATTTTATTAATTAAGGTCTCGCCTAATTAATTTTAGTTCACCGAAAGAAATCTTAATTGTACCACTGTACTTACTTTATTATTTAATATGTTTCATAGATATTTAACGACCGCAATAATTATTTTCTCCATATTTTCCTTTTAAATTTTCGGGAATTGGTCGAAAAAAAATTAACACCTTTTTAATCCAAAGTCAGACGTTTTGATCAAATTTATGGTGATCTTTCAGATTTCCGCGACTATTTGTGAAAACCTTTTGAGAACGCGTCAGTGGTTTGTTAGAAACCAACGTTTCACCCATATTGCAATGAGCCTCTTCAGTGTCGTTACACATTGAAAGATAATGGAGCAATAAACTTTGTTAGAGGAAGGGCATGGCTCCTTCCTCCGCCATTTTGAAAGTCGGTCTCTAGCCTACGACTGAGCGGTCATAACCTGGAAACTTAAGTGTTTTTCATGAAAATGACCACGGAAACCTAAAAGACCAATTTCATTAAGGTTCGTTTCATTTTTAATAAAGAAATGTATACCCTAACCCTATGGCGCAACAGCCCTTGAACGGCCAAGGCTTTCCAGACGGCGACTTTGAATAGGGGTGTATGTGGTAAGCACCAGCAGTTCCCACGCCGTTTAGTTCCGGCCTTCGCTACCTAGGGCGCTACTAACTGTAGTTTCCCACTTTTTATCACGATGCTGGGTCAACACCAACTTTGCCCTCACGAAAATCGACCCCTGAATTCTCACATGAAAAGCGAGTGCGCTAGCCACTAGACCAACGCGTTAGGACTAAATAAATGTATATGTAAACGATTTCTTCTATAATTTAAATATTCCAATTTTTCCTCAGACGCTCTATCACATTCCACAAGCGACCATGGTTTGCTAGAAAACTGATGTTTGACCCATATTGCAATGGGCTTTCGATACAATCTTGAAAGCTACTGGAGCATCCATTGCTCAAGATGTAACGATCCTGAAGAGGCTCATTGCAATATGGGTGAAACGTCGGTTTCTGACACGGTCTCAACCTAGTGTTTTTATATTTAAAATATTCCTGAATTAAAAAATACTGAATTACATAATAATGCAAACATATAATTAGATATAGATATAATTATTATTCCACTTTATTAATAAATGATTTCTTTTTTAATTATCTAATATTTTTGCTTTAAATATCTAATGCTATGTTTGTATTGTTTTGTAATGATTTTGTAATCTAGTCATTGAAGAAGATTATATAAATATAATCGAAACGTCTGACTTAAAAAGGATTTATTTTTGTTTACCTATTCCCGAAAACATAAAGAAAATTATTATATAATGTTTAAATAAAATATTATAAAGGATGACAATACCCAGGCCATTTTTGACCTTATGGTTTTTAGTTGAGTTGGTTTGATAAAACGTGGGAAAATGTTAGGTTTATTTTTATTTATTTTTTTTTTAAATTATAGATAAGAGTGGACAATAGTGTTGTATAAGAGTTAGCTCTCTCCTCTTTTTGCTATCTCTCTCTCACGCGCACAAGGTGTGTATGGTGGGTCTGTGAGTAGTTAAAGTTAACGGTTTATTGCTTTTTAGTGTGCGGACCAGTTCTGCAAGCAGTATACTCTTAATTTCATTAGACAAGATCTCCCTGCTTCTCACAAAAAAACAATGCTATCTTCAACTCATTAATGATGTTATGAAACTTACCACTTGTTATTATTATTATTATTATTTGAACAGTAATGTTTTTGACGATTTACCAAGTACTTATTTAAGATCTACGGCAATCATGAGTTAAATGGGAATGTTAAAGTCTGGCCTCTTCAAAATGGAGGATAGGGTAAAAAAAATCTGATCGAATGAAAAGGAATAATACAAACGAAGGGATTAGCTCAATAGTAGCGCGCTGGACTAGCAACGCGGAGGTTTCGAGTTCGAGTCCAGCTGCTGCCCTTAGATTTTTTCTTCCTACTATCCACTGTCCGTTGATGGATAGTGTTGTCTTTTACGAGAGAATACTATCCGAAGGCCGACAGTACACTGAGAAGGCTCCAGAATCTTTTGGGTAGCTATATGGGCCTAGAAGGGCTTTGGATGGCCTAGGACTTTGTTCCTTTCATCACAGACAATAAAATTAAATAAAAGAACAGTACATAAAAAAAAAATACTAAAATAAGAATATTGTGGAATATTGATGATATCAAAAAAGCAAACTTCAAAGAAATATTTTGAATTTAATACTCTTGAGTTATCTTAAGCCCGGTTGAGATATCATCAGTGTTCTGCAATTTTGTGTATTCAATATTTTTAAATTTGGAATATTTCTGGAGATAGATTTAGCGTTCTTGTCAAGTTGTTTACAGGAAGCAGAAGGTCGCTTGATGAAGCAATACTTAAATTATAGAAGAAATCGTTTAAATATGTATTTATTCCTAAAAATGAAACAAACCTTAAAGAACTTGATCTTTTAGGTTTCCACGGTGTTTTAGTGTTTTTTCATGAAAACACTTGAGTTTCCAGGTTATGACCGCTGCGTTGGTTGGCTAGAAACCGACATTTTAAAATGGCGGAGAAAGAAGCCATGCCCTTCTTTTAACAAAGTTCATTGCTCCATTAGCTTTCAAGGTATAACGATCCTAAAGAAGCTCATTGCAATATGGATAAAAGGTCGGTTTCTAGCAAACCACTGACGCTGTCTCAACCCAGAAACTCAAGTGTTTTTCTTAAAGAAGTTTCCAAATTTTTTTATCTCCTACAAGTTTTTTTAGGGGGTGAATATTTAATATTTCTTGAGCATGAACAAATCATCAACTCAAAAAAATTAAACTAATTTGGAACTTCCTTTAATAGACGATGCTTTGACGGATCAATATCCTACTTAATATTTTGTTCACGATAAAATACAAACAAAGATATTCAAGGCTTATGTTAGTGCTTACCTTATTAGATAGTGTTATTATTATTAGTTGAAAAAAAAAAAAAATTTAGTGTGAAACACTCACACAACATTCTCATATTCCTCCTCTTAATACCACTATATATAAAATGACTTTTTCTTTCAATTTTGCTCACTATCCTAACATAAATATATAGGCGGTGAGGGGACAAATGCTACTTCCACCGAACCCGGTGGAACTTTAAGGTTTATTTATTACTTTAAGGTTTGTTTCATTTTTAGGAAATAAATGTATATGTAAACGATTTCTTTTATAATTTAAATATTCCTTCAACAAGCAACCTTCTGCTTCCTATAAACAAGAACCCTAAATTCATCATTAGTATTTTAAGAACCCTAAATCTATCTCCATAAATATTCCAAATAACAAATATTGAATATACAACATCGCAGAACACTGATGATAACTTAAGTGGGCTTATGATAACTCAACGTAAGAGTATTAAATTCAAAATTTTTCTTTGAAGTTTGCTTTTCTGATATTATCAATATTCCACAATATTCGTATTTTAGTATTTTTTGTTATGTACTGTTCATTTATTTAATTTTATTGTCTGTGTGAAAGGAACCAAGTACTTTGCTATCCAAAGTCCTTCTGGGACCATATAGCTACCCCAAAGATTCTGGGGCCTTCTCAGTGTGCACTGTCGGCCTTTGGACAGTGTTCTTTCGTAAAAGAGAACACTGTCCATCAACGGACAGTGATCTATAAGAAGCTCCTAGGAAGAAAAGAATCTAAGGGCAGCAGCTGGACCGGAACCCGAAACCTCCGCGTTGCTAGTTCAGCGTGCTACCACTGAGCTAATCCCTTTTCTTGTATTGTTCCTTTACAATCGATCAGAATTTTTTTTACCGTATGCTCGATTTTGTTGAGGCCGGGCCTCAACATTTTCATTTAACTCGTGATTGCCATATATCTTAAATAAGTACTGGGTAAATCATTAGAAACGTTACTGTTCAAATAACTTACCACCGAAACGGGTAGAGAATGATTATTATTGTAGAAAACGTCAATAATATTGAACAAACATATTTGAATTTTAACGTTCCTGAGATTTCTCAGATACGCCTAAGTGCAATTTTTTTTTTTTCAGATAAAAATGCTACAAAAATTAAGTGCAGTTACTATTCCAATGTTACAGGAAATCGTCATAATCGTTTTCGAAAAAATCCCCCTCCCCCCCAAAAAACTGGAAAACCTATTCTGTAAAATTGCACTTTTGGTTAACCAATTCGTTTCAAGTTTGCCATTCTGATGTATATTAATATTATACAGGTGGCAGAAACCATACTGAAGTGATACTTTAGAGGAAAGCTTAACGCTATTGTTTCCCCAGAACTTCTAGAATAAAAAAAAAAAGAATTAATTTTCCAGGGAAAGTGTTTTATTTTCAAATAAAAGAGAAAAGCTATTTATATGTGTAGAAGAAAAAAAATGCATCGTTTAAAGAAACACGTTGGAGCCTTGTTTCCGAGAAAAATTTGGGGGGGGATAACAAAATATTTGATAAAGTCACACTTCAGGCTTATGAAATTCGCCTGCAAACCTTTGTATCAGATGCGGTGGTCAGTATCAAAATCGCATACCAAGAGAGTTAAGAGCTTATTCGCAGTTTTTATTTTTACTTTCTCTTACACCTAGTAAGAGGAAGTATTGTAATCATGTCAAATTTTTGATATTGAGTTTTCACCGGAAATATCCGTTTTGAGGTCCCCTGAGTCCAAAAAAGTGGTTTTTAGTAAGCGGCCTGTGTGAGTGTGTGTGTGTGTGTGAGTGAGTGTGTGTGTGTGTATGTATGTGAACAGCATAGCTCAAAAACGAAAAACCGTAGAAAGTTGAAACTTGATATTACGTTTAGGTATCACCATTGACGATGCGTTATCTGTCAAAATTCCTCAACCGGAAGTACCAACTTTACAAGTTGCTTTTGTTACTTTTTTTTTTACGGTTTTCTCAAAAGTGGCTCCGACAATTTTCTTCAAACTTAGTGTGTCATCTACACACATACAAAGATCTACAACTTTTATTTGGAACGTTTCTCTGGGAAAATTTATTTAAAGGCTCTTTTAGAGGAGGGGTGGGGTTAGGTTTTCATCTAAAGTGCTTTTCAGTTTATTAGACAATTCTATCATCTAAATAATGTTAATTAGAATTGAATATGTTCTTGAAATTCCGAGTTTGAAAAAAATTGGTTAACCGGAAGTGCGTTTGTTATAACACTTAGTATGATTTTTTTTTTTCACTTTTCACGATTTTCTCAAAAATGGCTCATCCGATTTTCCTCAGACTTCATATATATACTAAACATGTAAAGATCTACATCTTTTATCTAAAACATTTCTTTAGGAAAATTCATTTAAGGACACTTTTAGGGAAGGATTGGGGTTACAGCTTCCTCTAAAGTGGTATCATAATTGATTATACAATTCAATCATCCAAACAAAATTAATTAGAAATAAATATATGGCCAAAATTCCGAGTTTCAAGAAAATTATTAAACCTGAAGTGCGCTTTTATTGAACAGTTTTTTCTGTTTTCGACGAATTTCGTTAAATTTGTCAATTATAATTTTGAGAATTGGAGTAAGAGAAAGTTGTGTGAGTGTTTCACACCAGGTTTTTTTTTTTTGTACTTACGCGACCTCAAAACCTTTATTTCCGGTGAAAACTTAATTGCAAAAATTTGACACGATCCCTCTTACTTCAACTTACTATTATGAGTAAGAGAATGTAAAAAATTATTGTAAATTATCCTCTTTCAGGAGTAACTAAGATTTAATAATTTCTATTTTTAATCTGACAATCCTTTCTCTTGTTTATTTAAGCATGTAAACCATTGAAAAATTAATTACTGCTGAAGGACCCGATATTCATGTTTCCACAGTGTTAAGGAACAACAATTAATTGACTGGCTATAAATAATAACAAACAAAAACAAAAACAAAAAACAATAGACAGAAAGAAACGTCCTTCCTTGTCAATCCAAACAAAAGATTAAAAAAGTGTTTTGTCTGGCCGGAGTGACGATCTCTCTGACAAAGAGATACTTACTTGGTGGATTAGATTGGCAATGTTATAAACAATGTTTTAATAACAGTGGAAGTAATTACTTTATAATTGAAGCAATTTTTTTTTTATTTTACAATATCGAAATATGTTATTTAATTAAAAAAAAAATTCCATCAAATTTTTCAAAGTGTTTTCCCCGAAAACACGTGTTTGTATTTTTTCAGTTATCTCGATTATATTCATTTTTATTGGAATTACTTTTTTGAACTATCTTCTTATTTTTTAGTAAATATACAATGTTTAAATGAAATTGTAACAACTATTTTGGCAAAATTGCGAAAACTAAAAAAATCTATTTATCGAAGCGATTATGTGTGATGCTTGGAACTGTGTCTACCATAATCTTAATGTTATATTATCCCATTAAGTGCCTAATAAAATATCAATTTTGTCTTAAATGAATTTATTTATTTTTTACTTTCTCTTACTCCCTAGTAAGGAGGAAGTATTGTAATCGTGTCAAATTTTCGATATCGAGTTTTCACCGGAAATATCCGTTTTGAGGTCCCCTGCGTCAAAAAAAGTGGTTTGTGTGTGTGTGTTGTGTGTGTGTGTGTGACTGTATGTATCTATGAGAACAGCATAGCTCAAAAACAAAAAATCGTAGAAAGTTGAAACTTGATATTCTGATGAGATATCACCATCGGATCTGACAGTATGATATCTGTCAATATTCCTCAACCGGAAGTACCACTTTACAAGTTAGTTTTTTGCTTTTTTGCAATTTTCTCAAAAATGTCTCCGACGATTTTCTTCAAACATGGTATATCAACTACACATACAAAGAGCTACAACTTTTATTGAAGACATTTCTCCGGGAAAATGTATTTAAGGGCATTTTTGGGAAAGGGGTGGGGTTAGGTTTTCATGTAAAATGCTATTTCAGTTTATCATAGAATTTGTCATCAAAATAATATTAATTAGAATTAAATGTGTTGTTGAAATTCCGAGTTTGAAAAAAATCGGATGACAGGAAGTGCGTTTTTACTGAAATGTATTTTTTAGTTTTTGGTATTTTCTCGAAAACGGCTCCAAAGAATTTCTTTAAATTAGGAATGTGAACTACACACATAAAGAACTAAAACTTTTATTTGAAACATTTCTCCTGGTGAAGTCATTTTAGGGGGCTTTTGGGGGAGAGGTGGGGCTATGTTTTTCTGTAAAGTGCTATCATAATTGATTATACATTTCTAACATCCAAACAAAATTAATTAGAAATAAATAGATGGCCAAAATTCCGAGTTTCAAGAAAATTATTAAACCGGAAGTGCGCTTTTACTGAACATTGTTTTCAGTTTTCGACGAAATCCAACGAATTTCATCAAATTTGGTATACAAATCTAAAATTTGTCAGATTTTTTTTTTTTTTTAGTTTTGTTCATTCAACGTTTTTTAATCAAACAAGTTCAAATTCTTTAAAAAAAAAAAATAATAATTCTACAGCAGCTGTATAATGCTCAAATATTCCACTAAAATACAGGCTAAATTCATACTTTCAATCTCTTAGGATTGAACAACTGTTCAATTAACCATTTTCAATTAAACACATTTCAAATTTTAATAAAATATATTAAAAAACTTCTTATTCAATTATTCATATTCTTTTCAATAAATTAATTTATTCATTAATCTTCTTATTAATTAGTATTTTTCTTATCAATAAAGAGAAACTAATGAACATTTGAAGTACTAATGAAGTGTTTGAAATAAATTAATTTTGTTGTCTGTTCTAAACGATTTGAAAATTGCTATCGTATTTTTCTCCGCACAGTGGTAAATGACTGTTACCAGCATTACAAGTGCTAGGAATCTAAAGACGCTAGCCAAACTAGTGGGCATAATGATGTAATGGGATATTAATCATTAAAGATTCATAAGATTCGAAGAGCTAAGAATCAGACATTAAATGAATCAAACGTTAGTTACTCCCCATTTAGCCCAAACTAGGGAGGGAGAATTTTATTCATATATATATATAGAGAGAGATTCAAATATATATATATTTTATTCATATCTATATATATATATATATATAGAGAGAGAGAGAGAGAGAGAGCGCGCGCGCTACAGAAGTAGAGATCAGAACAGCTTTACGACAGTTTTTACATCAGTACATCCAGTAAGCAACCTATCTACTCACATTCTAATTACTCAGCCAGTCTGTCTCTTTATTATTTTCTCGCTACCTAACTTCTATTTAACTGCTAAGTCCTTGCAGTTTTGTGTCTCTACTTTATTATACAGTGTTCAGCATATCATCCAGTACATTTCTAACCTTGTCTCATTTCTAAATTCATTGTCTCTTGTATTCTCTCCTTCTCACATCCATTCGCGAGATTTTATCATCCCATGGCTTTTTTACTTTCTCGTATTGCTGCACGAGAGAGTATTGTGATCGAGTGAAATTTTGTGTGTATATATATATATATATATATGCGCGTATATGGAACAGCATAGTTCAAAAACGAAAAACCGGAAGGAAATTCAAACTTGACATTCAGTCTGACTATCTTCGTGGGGAAATCCGACAGGAAGTTATCTGCCGCAAATATCACTTTAAGGATTGAATTTTCCAGTAATTTTTTGCAATTTTCTCCAAAATGATTCTAATAATTTACAACGATAATGCCAGAGGTCAATTTATTTAATTAGTATTTTTTTTTTTTTTTTTCAGGGTATCCGGATGTTTATGTCATTATTTATAATGATCGGACAATTATAAAAGATCCATAAATAAATAAGAATTATAAATTCATGATCTACATCGGGAATTATGAACTATTACAAACGAATTAACGATATGTCTATAACCACAAAGCTACCATAGCCCTCTTGTGGTAATTAATACAAAAAATAATTATAGTATGAATATTTATAAAAAATATAAACTATAAAATTAATAAAAAAAAATAAAGCTCATGGTTAAATTTATTTTTAGGAAATTACAGTGTTTAAATATTTAATTATTCTACACGCACGAAGTTTTTTAACAATTTCATTTCTTTCTAACGTATCAGGGCACCACGATTTTTGCTGTTTATTTTTCTCTTTAAAATTTAGTGCAACCAAGTGTTAATCACATTATAATTTTTTTTTTTTTACGTAATAATTCCATTTTATCAATGTTTTAATTATACTAATTTCATCACAGATAACAATAGCGTACTCTCCCGCATTACAAATCTGTAAATATAACCTTCTTTGCATAGATACGTGTTAATTGAAACCGAGTAAATGCAAATATTGACAATGTACGAAAAGAATAAAGTGAGCTAAAATTAGAATTCATAAAAAGGGAAATTTTGGGGGAAAAATTGTTGTTTTTCATCGACATTTTTACTTTCTCTTACTACTAGTAAGAGGAAGTATTGTAATCGTGTCAAATTTTCGATATTGAGCTTTCACCGGAAATATTCGTTTTGAGGTCCCCTGAGTCCAAAAAAGTGTTTTTTTAGCAAATGGTGTGTGTGTGTGTGTGTGTGTATGCCAGTAGCTAAAAAACGAAAAATCGTAGAAACTTGATATTCCGCTTACTTATCACCATGAGATCCGGCAGTGGGTCATCTGTCAAAATTCCTCAACCGGAAGTACCACTTTAGAAGTTGTTTTTTTTTTACGTTTTTGCGATTTTCTCAAAAATGGCTTCAACGATTTTCTTCAAACTTGGTATATCAACTACACGCACTAACAACTACAACTTTTATTTGAAACATTTCTCCGGGGCAATTCTGCCATCTAAATAATGTTAATTAGAATTGAATATGTTGTTGAAATTCCGAGTTTGAAAAAATCGGATAACCGGAAGTGCGTATACTTTACCAGTTTACTAAATGATTTTTTCACTTTTTCGCAATTTTCTCAAAAATAGTTCCGACGATTTTCTTGAAACTTCGTATATAAACTAAACATGCAAAGATCTACAACTTTTATTTAAAACATTTCTCTGGAAAAATTCATTTAAGGGCACTTTTAGGGGAGGGGTGGGTTAGTTTTTCTCTAAAGTGCTATAGTTGATTATACAATTCTATCATCCAAACAAAATTAATTAGAAATAAATAGATTGCCAAAATTCCGAGTTTAAGAAAATTCGTAAGCCGGAAGTGCGCTTTTACTGAACAGCTTTTTCAGTTTTCGACGAATTTCGTTATATTTGGTGCATAAACTATAAAATTTGTCAATTATAATTTTTTTGAGAACAGGAGTAAGAGAAAATTGTGTGAGTGTTTCACACCAGATTTTTCCTGTAATGAACATGTCTACGCATGATTTTTTTGATACATCTATAGTTTGGAACTTCACCTACTTTCAGAAGTTTAGCTTTACTTCTCTGCATTGTTATTTTCTTGTTTGTATCCTTTTTCCTTTCGAACGCTTTCTCTATAATGTCAAAATAAAAGACAAAGAATACTTGCAAAAGTCGATAAACCAAAAAAAATCATTTATCTTTTTGACTCGCAACATTTTAAAAGTCTACACATTGGTTATTGCCAAAATTATTATAATTGGAACATATATTTATTTATTTATTTATTTATTTTATTGAGACGCGTCAACATTCGAGGTCATTGGCACCTGGAGACTACTCCAGTACACTGTTGGCCTTCGGGCAGTATTCCTCTCTTTACAGACAACATTGCCCATCATCCCCAGCAAACCGTATGTATTTTTTAATACATTTTTTTTTAATGATGTAGTTGCTATGGTAGCTATGATCAAGGTTTTTTCTCAATTTTAAAAAAGGAAAGACTGCTAATAATTATTACTCTTTCGATATTTGGAACACAATACATTATATATATGTACACTTATGTATACATACTGTAGTAGCTAGATGCATTATAATCAGAATTTTTTATTTTGCAAATTTTAAAAGTGCAATTATGATTTTAATTCAATCAAACAATTTTTTTTATAGAACAATTTGATTTTATAAAATTTCTTCGTAAAACCAAATAGTAAAGGAGGTTTTTAAGTTTTTGATTTCACCCCTTCAGATAAATAAATGGGTAAGAAATTTGGCTAGCCTTACACTCAACGTTACGACATTTCTGAGCAAACATATAATATTTTTTGTTTTAAATTGAACAATAATTATAAAACCGAGTTCTAAGGAATTCCCAAATAAAGGCTATTATAATTAATAATTAGCCATTACAAAAAAATTATGGTGTGATACAAAAAAGGTGTCATATTCCCTAACTGTATTGTGTTTTGTTTGTTTACTTTTCCTTCCAATGTAACAGAATATTTTCTTAAGTTATTTAGCAATAGCATTTTAGAATATACAGGGTGTCCCAAGGTATATGGATAACGACTTTTTCTCGGAAACTAAGATAGCTAGAAAAAAAACTAAAAAATACGTGTCCCCGTAGTTTTTTGTTAGAAATCCAAATTTAATTTGCAAATTTGTTTTGGTGCTTCGAGAAGCGAGATACAAGCACCAACTTCATTTTTTCAAATGGGGAGGTGTGGTTTTTATTTAAGAAATAGATTCGTCTATTTTTTGTAAGAAAAATTTACTTGAACGGTTTTTTTCTTTGAGCGATATTTTACAAGTTACGAATAAAAACATGATTCCTATAAGAAATTTCAAAATGATATTATAACGGTTTTTTGATTGAAATAGAAGAAAAGTACTATCTTATTATAAATTTTACTCCTCATTAATTACAGATCTTGCTCGAACGGCCTCCACCATTAGAGATGTATTTCTTTGGTCGTAAGGTACAATTGGTAGGAAAAAGCATGTGTATGCATCTCTAACGATGGAAGCCAGTTCGAGTAAGATCTGTAATTAATGAGGAGCAAAATTTAAAATAAAATAGTACTTTTCTTCTTATTCAATCAAAAAAACCGTTATAATATCATTTTGATATTTCTTATAAGAATGATGTTTTCATTCATAACTTGTAAAATATCACTCACAGAAAAAAAACCGTTCAAGAAAATTTTTCTTACAAAAAATAGAGGTAACTATTTCTTAAATAAAAAAAACCACACCTCCCCATTTGAAAAAATGAAGTTTGTGCCTGTATCTCGCTTCTGGAAGTACCAAAACAAATTTGCAAATAAAATTTGGTTTTCTAACAAAAAACTACGGGGACACGTATTTTTTAGTTTTTTTCTAGCTATCTTAGTTTCCGAGAAAAAGTCGTTATCCATATACCTTGGGACACCCTGTTATACTGCATTCAACTGTGACCGTCCGAGGAGAACATTATGCTTGTTTCTTCGCATCTCGACTTGTCTCTGAAGAAATATCAGTATATTCTTTGCTCTAAGTTATTCTTCTGTAAATATATTGAAATGTAAAAATCTTATTGACCAAGTTTACTACAACCATTTTATACACATAATTTTATAGTTTTCGTACAGAAGACAATGATTATTACTAAGTACACAAGGGGCACAACAATGTGTTTATAGTAGACGTACTAGAAGTATATAGGTTATTTACCTGAAAAAAATTGGTAGCATTGATTCAAGATGGAAATATAAGCAATTTATTATGTCAGAACAAGAAATACAGTCGAATTCACAGTACAAAATCTCCTTAATTATGCTTAAGCAACAGTCATAGTGGAGTCGACATAGATCGATTAGACTGATCTTTTCATTTGTGCGAGGAAGTATTACGCTAGTCACAGTGCAATCAATCTCATCGGGAAGTTTTTTTTTTTCGATCGTTTCAGTTTGCCTGTTATTTCAGTGTTAAAAGTGAACTTTGAAAAGTTGGTGGAATTTTCAAATAGAAGTCTCATAATAAATAGGTAATTCGAAAGTTGTAGATTAAAATCGCCAATACTGGGAATTGTATCCAAAAAAATTTCCATCTTCATTCTCATATTATTCGCTTGTTCCAATATTAAGAAATAAGTATACGATATTTGCACGTTCTTCTCCAGAAAGTGAAACTATTTTTTTTTTTTTTTTTTTTTTTTTTTTTAATTTAAGGCGCGTCAACATGTATGGTCTTTGGCGGCAGGAAACTTCTCAGTGCCCTGCCGGCCTCCGGACAGTGTTCTCACGTTACAAACAATGCTGTCCATCACCGGACAGTGAGCAGTAAAGGCTCCTAGGGGGGAAAAAAATCTAAGGGCATCACAACGGGACTCGAACCTGGGATCTTCGCGTAGGATTCCCAGTACGCTAACCACTTAGCTATGCTTTTCCCTAAACTAAAATTTGATTTACATGAAATATTTTTTTTTTCCTAGACGCACACCTCATCTCTTAAACTCAGAAATGTTGGAATGTCTAGGCTGCTGAAATTTAACGAAAAAAAAAAATCAGAGCTTTTGCGACCATTTTCGGGGGAGGTAAGGTCTAATCGGATCTAAAATTCTGATGAGAGTTTAGTGCCACTGTGACCGCAGTCTTAACGGCAAAGATTGAACAGTTATTTATGATCAAAGTTGTCTTTATTTTTATTTTTTTTAATTGTAAATTTATTTTAGTGTTTCGAGTAACTGTCATAAAATGTTTCGAATTCAAATGGTTATTTATGGAGGTCATGAAAAAGGACGATAAAAAAATTGAAAATATTTTTTTTTTTTTTTTTTAAACTTACCTTGGCAGAGGCAGCACATTGTTGTACAGCAGGATATGATGCTAAACATCTCCTTGTACCATCTGTATTATAGGTGAACAATTGTGGCCGTCTTAGTTTGGAAGTCATAGCCGATATATTATATATATATTAGTTTTTAATAACAAAACAAAAACAAAATTAAACAAAACAATTACAAAAACAAAAAAAATATAGGGGTAAGTAACCTTGCAAACTGAATGAACAGTTAAACTGTAATAGAACGTTGTATAGTCTCGCGACCAAGGAAGGAGTGAGTGGTGGTGGTGGACCGAACCAGGTCTGAACAAAACGGTACGTTAAAATAGCGAAGTAGGAGGGGAAGTGTTAGAAAGAGATGGACGTTGTGATAGAAGATTTTTTTTTTGTTTTTTTTTTTTGTTCCACTCCCACCAACACGGCTGTATCAGACTGAAGTTTTCAAATTACAACTTCTCTATAGCATCATTTAAAAATCACTATTATTGTTATCCAAGTAATGAATAAAGTGGCCGAAATATGAGATTAAGTTATGTGAACCATATTCAGTAATAATAATATTGTTTTGTTATGTTAAAATAATTAATTAATTTTTATAATTTTTACTCTCTATCACCTTGAGAACGCTACTTTCAAAAATTTGTTGTTTTTTTTTTTCACCAAAAATAAATGTTTTGACTTTTACTGACCGCAAAGTTATTTATTTGACAAGAGACCTGAAGTGGTACTTGTAGATCACTCGAAGTGTTCAGGTTTGCCACCTCAAGACTAGCAAGTTTGGCAATTGAATGAGCGTTGAAAACTTTATTTTCATGTTAAAAATTACATTTTTATCTGCAACAGTTGAAACCCCCCCAAAAAAAACAAGACGTAGAAATTTGTAAGAAATTAAACTCAGAGAATGTTTACCAAAAACAAAACAGAAGTTTACCTCTTAAATGTTACAGAAAACTTTACATTAATATTGTAATTCCTTATCTATATTTAAAATTATAATTTAATTTATTGCTTTATTATTGACTTTAGAAATATATAAAAGAAGTATTTAAATTAAGAAGTTTTACTTTAAATTGATTTTATACGAGGGTTATTCAATAAGTAATGAGACAAATCCGCTGTAGCTCAAAAACGATTTATTTAATCAATACAAAACTTTGGCTTACTTTTCAACATAGTCCCCAGCAACTAAAATTCTTTGGATTGTGTGATGGATGCAAGAAATATAAAAATATATTTAATTTGAAAAAAATCAAAATTATGAAAATATGTGGCATTCCCTTTGCAAAAGGACATTTCAGGTAGAAGACCACTATTGTCTTTTAGAGTTCATGAACTTAATAGCATTGTGTACCCCTTCTTCTTACCGGGGAAGATTTCAAATAACAATTAGAACAGTTATGTTGTAGACACCAAGGAGAACACATCAGGACTGTGCCAGTTATAAGTTGAAGCATAAGAGTTTAGCATTTAATCTAGATAAATAATTGATTTACACATAATTGCTGATATTATAAAGCTATTTAAATTCACTTAGAGAATATATTTATGTCCAAAACAGTGGAGTTTTCTTAATTATTCTTATTACTTCTCTCTTAAACATATATACTTGAAAGCTCTTTTACTAAACCGCTCACGCCATAAGCTACCAGCACACAAACACACAACATCACCAATAACCTTTCAATTGATCTAGAAGCCACTTTTGCACCTGATTTTTACCTTCTTCATTAGATTGAAAATGTTTTCCACATAGAGCCTCTTTAAGCGTGGTCAGGTCTGTAGAGGGAATGAGGAAGGATCTCCCACCCTACTTTCTTTGTGGGCGTCCTTAAGAGTCTTGGAACCCATCTCGCACAAGTTTTCGGGTACTGTACCTTATTCTATATAATGTTAAGGACTGTTCCTACACTCGCGTGTACTTCTTCAGCTATCTGTTCAACAGTAATGCGCCTGTTGTGCTGAAATTAACGTGTTAATGCGAGATTCGAGGGAGGAAGTTGCAACTTCAACCGGTTGCCCACTTCGTTGCTTGTCACAGACATTTACACGGCCACTTTTAAGCGGCGTTTACACGATCAATATTATTGTCAATAATACCAGTATTGACAATATTTCCATCAATACTCATACTAACCACTATCAATATTTCATTGCTTTACACGATCAATATTATTGTCAATACTACTTACTATTTCTGCCACTAGGAGAGTGTATTTACGTGTTTATACTCATCAGTTTAGTTATTTTTTTTTTAACCTTTAAAAAATGAATAATCGTTCTAAAGCTTGCGTAGCTATTATTTTGGCCCGTGGTTATAGTTAGCTCTTTACCCTGCTGCTCACTTTATTAATATTGTATAGAAAACTCAAGGGGGACAGCTCTAATGTTTCTTATTTAAATTACTTCCACTATCGTTCACTCTTAATTAATTCCTTTATAAAACATCGAAAATAAACATTTATCCTAATGATATATTTAATAAAATATAATATAATTCTGGTAATTTTGTGTTGTATGTTTTAGATACATTTATTTTTTATTAACACCTTAGAAGGCAAAATACTAAATCTTTATCTAACATTCCACCAAAATCAGGCATAAACAAGGAAAATTGTTTGATTGACTTTTCTTGTAGACATGTAGTGATTTAATATGCCTACCATTCGGAAGGAAAGTTAGAAGCCTATTTTCTCTCTATATTAAACAGCATGGCATATAAAACCCTTTTTGAAACAAAAAATTAACTTAACTGCGAAACACTCATACGATTTTTCTAATAGTGCAATTGTCAGAGTTCAAACTGAAATGTTTTCTTAAAATGGAAATTTTAAATTAATTGGGCCAGTCAACTTTAATATATTATAGGAGATGTTCATTACATAGAATTCTTTAACCTATTATAATAGTATCGCTTTTGTTTTGTACAGGTTAGTTGCAACGTTCGATAAAACTATTGAACTGACCAATAATATTGTCGATATCCCCCCCAATTCTCAGTATTGATAGAAAATCTGAATTTCATCAATACTCTTGTCAATACCGACCATCAATACATTTTTTTCACTTTACACGATCAATATTATTGTCAATACTCTAAAGTATTGTCAATATTATTGATCGTGTAAACGCCGCTTTACACTGTTCTACTCATTTGCAAACATTCGAACGGTTCAAACAATTATTCCCTTACACTTTCAACATTCTTTCGTGGATTTCACTAAAAAAACTAAAAATCTAATCACTGCGTTCTTACGAAGTGCAATGACCGAGCGGACTCGCCATTCTTAACTGAATACATTTGAGGTTATGCTTACCAAATACTCTCAAACAGCTGATGAGAAACTAAGTACAAGAATGCCAACTTGACGCACTGAAACTATTGTATTGATTAAACAAACCGTTTCTGAGCTACTGCGATTTGTTTGGTTACTTATTGAATGACCCTCGTATATATATACTCAGACACGAAAAAACGGTACACTTAGTTTTTTCATTAATAAATAATATTTATTGCAACAATCTACTAGATAGCTAAATAAAATCTTCTAGTATTAAATTTTTACACTAGCTGTTGTTTTGAATTGATATAAACAATACAAAATAAAAAAAATGAACGAAAAA
>JAAEAF010013706.1:0-17015 GCA_011037195.1 Triatoma infestans
CGCAGCACCAGATTTTATTCTTGTGAATGCCGACTCGTAAAGTGATTTGATAACTTTTATTATTTTTGCACTGACCCCAACCTGAAATAAGTCAAACCATAATTTATTATGATTGACCGAGTCAAAAGCCTGTCTGTAATCTACAAACGCGGCATAAAGAAGTCCCGCTTTATTTCTTAGTTTTAGTTGAATGAGAGAATTCAGTATAAATATATTATCCAGGCAGCCCCTATTTCTCCGGAAACCAGACTGGCACTCTGGAATTACTTTACACTCATCGGCCCAACTGGTCAAACGATTACTAATAATTTGATTAAAAATGTTCATTAAATAATTAGCTAACGCTATGCCCCTATAATTTTCTGGCAAAGATTTATCCCCTTTCTTATAAATCATAATTGTGTTTATTTCATGCCACGCTGTAGGTATGGTACCAGCTTCGAAAATTTTGTTAAATAAACATTCAAGGTATAATAACCAGTTTTGAGGCAAGAATTTTAAAAATTCGTATGAGAGATAATCGGAACCTGGAGATTTGCCCATTTTACAACTTTTAATAACTGACTGAATTTCTGAAGAGGAAATATCGCAATCGAGAAAGGGGTGACGCGTGTATAGGTACGTGTTCTCATCGATAATTCGAGGCTTAAGAATATTTGAAAAAACTGTTCCCACTTTTCTATATCAATAGGATTAGAAAGAAATGGTGCCGTTCTAAACGTATTTATCGCCGACCAGAAATCGCTGCTGTTCTTTGAATTCGCAAGAGCAGCCATTAAATTTTTTCGTGTTGACGCTTCTTAGCTTTTAAGAGGTTTTTATAATTAGATTTTTCCCTAAGGTAATTCAATTTACTTTTTGTATCAAATTTATTTAACTTACAAAGGGTCAGACAACTTTTTACCACCATCTCTTTAATTTTACAATCAGAATCAAACCATAGTTTATTCATTTTTTTTTAACTATTTTTATCATAATTTTTTTCATATTGAGAGATGCCGCTACTTCATACACTGTGTTTTGAAAATTAGACAGCAAATTATCTATGGGATTATTTTCAAAATTAATAGAAATTGAAGGCGAGTGTTGCATCAAAGCCAAAAATTCTATATTTTTTAAAGGGTCCCACTTAAAAGATATATTTATATTTTGCGGAATATTTCGTTTACGTGGCATTTTTTTTAGCGGAACAGAACAGTTTACTTTCATAGGAAAATGATCTGAGAGCACAACAGCCTGCATTATCTCCATATCCGCTATCATAGTCAAAGCGGCCAAGTTGCACCAAGCTAGATCCAGAGTACTACTTCCGAGGTGGCTGAGGAAACTCAAATTACCCGCACTATCACTATATGACCTTCCATTTATTAAAACGAAAGAATGCTCCTCCATGAAATCCACTAATTGCCTTCCCTTACTATTAATTAAATTATCCATATTATTACGTTTATAATAAAGTTGGCTATTTATCAGAATTTCTTCAGGAATATAATTTAAATCTCCCACGCTGCAATTAAAATCACCCCCTACTAAAATAGGTGGGTCCTTATACTCATCATATATTTTTATTAACACAGAATCTAATTTTTCTTAATAATCTGCAATCACCAATTTTGGATTAAAATATACTAAACCTAGACAAAAAAAGAAAGTTTTTAATTCTACTTTTACAAATATCCAACTAGGAGTTATATCTCATGGAGTTAACGCACAGATATTCTTTTTAAAGAAAATGGCCAACCCTCCACTCGCCCTACCTTTAATTTTTTCTTTTACAGCTGGAGAACAGATAATATCGAAACCATTTAGCTGATTTGATATTCTTTGTGGTATATTAATAGCATGAGTTTCTGACAAACCGATTATTTCCATATTATTAAATAACTCTGAAGAATTTAAATAATTACCCAACCCGTTCACATTCCACAAAACAATATTTAAGGTATTATACCTGCTAGATGTAATATTTTGATAACTTTCACTGAGAATCCGAGGGTGTGTTGGGGCGAAAAAAGAAATTTTCAATTGAGCCAGATCGAGAAGCTAAAGAGAGCGTTTCACCTTCCTCTTCTTTGGGCGTGCACCTGTTTGTGATAGAGTGATAGGATCTTCAATTTCGTCTTCAGTCTAATAAACCTCTTTCTTTTCAGAAAGCCTAACTAAATTAAAATTCTGAAGGTCTTCTAGAGTTTTTATGATCGTTGCTTTTGAAGATGTGGTTTTTCTGACCAAAACATTTCCATTTCGAAACCAAACAAATTGTACGAGATTCTTTTGTTTTAGTGATTTTGCCTCTTTATATAATTTGAGGTTGTAGGGAGACATGTATTCATTTACATATACAGTTGCCCTTTCAAAAGATGGATTAATATCGGTAGAAAACACCTCGCCTTTTTCTTTCTTCAATCTTAAAAACTCCAATTTATCTAAATTTCGAAGAAAACTCACGATTATCATAGAGCCTGCACGAGATCTTAGGCTTCTTCTATATATCTGATCAACCTTCAAATGTGAAAATTCGAAGCCGATCACAGAGGATAACTTTTCCATTATAATTAAAAGTTTTCATTTTCGGTTATAGGGATGTTATTTATTTTAATTACATTTCGAAACACTGCCGATGAGATATAGATTTGCAACTTTTTATTTGTGTCTCTAAGAGTTTTATTTTCTTGCTGGAGAGAGGAAATTTGATTACTGAGCTGATTTAAATTTTCTTTCATATAAGAAAGAGAATTTTTTATTTCTTTATTGCTGTTATCAAGAGCTTTAGATATTTCTTTAATTTCTGCCCTAGAATTAGACACTTCATTTCTCATAGTTACCACTTCTTTAGAGACAGAGTCAAAACGTTCAGGTAATAAACTCAAGAGGTCATTAATCCCACCAGTAGGCTGTGCTGTGCAAAATACAGGTGCCCCACCACTATGTTCTTATCACTGTCCCCACTTGCACTCATATTGTTTACACAGGTATAAATCCAATACTTATAATTGAGAGATGAATAATAGTTTTTCAATTATTATTCAAAATCCGTTCGATAAAATTTTATGAAATTTCACTGAAACATTAAGAAACTTATTATCTATACATATACCAATTTTCACTAATATTTTAGAAATAGATAATTGTTTTAAACCCCTCAGATACTTCTTGAGCAGATTTTCTTTTGATCTGTATTGCCCATACATATTTGGAAAAGCAGTCTATGACGATCAGTATGTATTTAAAACCATTATTATCTTTTGAATAAGGTATCATCTCTAAGAGATCAGCCTGCCATAAATCGTCAATTCCTTTCAATATTAATTTTCGACGTTTGAAATTTCTTCTTGCCGGACGGTGAAGTTCTTTAACAATTTGTTGCTTGATACTGGACATGTTTTCTAGTTCGTATGTACAAACCAAATGATTTACTATCAAAGAATTAATTTTTATATATTTCATTTTCTAACACGAGCCATTCGAAGTTGACTCTCTATCATTTTAATTTCTATTTCGGCATTTGCGTCTTTCGAAGCCAACAAAATTTTTAATCGTTCAATGAGATTATTAACACATATCAACCCGGCACCTTTTTTGATTGGTAAGTTGGGCTGTTTTTTTTTTTAATATTTGAATAAGGAAGATATAATAGCCCACTTAGGATGGGCCCGTATTACATTGTAATCACCACTGCTGCTGTAACGTTTTCTATGTGCATTGGAATGATTTAGTATTTCTTTATAATGTATCTTATCCTCTTCATTCACCAAAGATAAATCAGGCTTTTTCATAAATAATAACTCCATAAGACCAGGTGTTGCTACATAATGATTTTCTCCGATATCCAATTCATTGTTCTCCATTGTGACTACGGAATCACCGATAGTAAATTTTTTCCCATCGAAACAAATACCATAAGTTTCGTCCAGATCTGCAATTTCATTTCCTAGAAACTTCCTTACGTATTTAGAAGGAGAGTCACCAATTTTTTGTAAAAACTGGTCGATTATTTTCATTCCTTCGGGTGTTTTAGCTTATTCACTTAACTGTTCTAATAGAAGAAGTTTTGGGGGAGTATGTTCGTAAACAGAGGGTTCTGCATAGCTTGTACATGGCAGTTCTAATGTATGAGGGGGTGGTGGAGGAAAATCGCTTTCAAAACTTGTGAATTTATCTTCATGTAGGTGAATACTTGGTGTTTCTACTGGAGGCGGCGGCGACGGCGGCGAAGGTGATGGGAATGTAGATTTATATTGTAAACTCTTTGTTTCTTTCGGCAGATCTTGTGAAAAAATATCTAACACATTTCTGCTCGACAAAGGTGTGCGAGTTGACTTTAAAAACAAACGTTTAGGTCTCGGAGGAGTTGGAGACAATTCTGTTTCTGCAGTTCCTTTCAAAGCTTCTGACCGTGAATTCTCACGGTTAATTTTTAAAGCATTGACTATAGGCTTGCATTTAACTTTGTAATATTCCTCAGACTCTTCCTTCAGTCGTTTCAGAGCTCTATATTTCTGTCTAATATTTTCTCTTATCTCTTCAATTTCTCGACTAATATCAGGGGAAGATGTTGTTTCTTCCATGGTTGACTGGTAAATAACGACTATTTTCTTTTTACAATTGTTTATAAAGTTATGTAAACATCAAAACCTTTCCTATAACGACCATTGTTTAAAGGAGAATCCTTGTTAATAAAAAGAAAACCGTGTTTCTCTTCTTCCCAACATTCTTGGCAAATTTGCTTAAATTCATTAAAAGACATGTCGGAATTGACATGGTCTTCATATATCTTTTTCATATTTAATAAATCTTGATTGAAAATGACAAGTAAATTAACATTGTCTCTTATTAAATGCATAGGGACACGTGCATAGCTTTGACACAAATAAAAAGAGTCAACATTACTATGCCTTCCCATGCAAAAATATGTTCTTATTCGATCTTGTTTGTCGCAGGCTACATCATCAAAAATAAAAATAGAATTTGGAACAGATTCACTTGGTGGAGGAATTTGTATATTATCATTGTACAAAAACAGTCCAATTTCATCAAGTACTGAAATGATTTGTTGAAGTTTTAGGTATTTTAGTTGACAAAGAGATTTGCTAAATATATAAATGTTTTGAAATTTTAAACCATGTGAACTGAAAATTAAATTAAGCATTAAATTGGTTTTTCCACAATTTGATGGGCCGCAGATTAAACATCTAATATGATTTGGAAAAAGGGGACCATGTTTTGGAAACTTGGAGAAATCGTTAACATCTAATTGTATATTTTTTACGTTCAGAGATATATCCTGCTTCGTCAAGCGCATCTTCAAGACTGAGAATATTATAGATCAACTTCGAAAAATATATTATTTATAGCAAATTTGGTAGCATTATATATATCCCCCCCCAATCAGCATAACCACTTCCGTTAACCAATTTTTTTTGTTTTTTTTTGTTTTGTTTCGGTTATTTAAATTAGGAAAATGATTAAAAAAAAAAAGCAACATTTACAGTGAAATGAAATATATTTCTTTTGTTAATACAGTAAGAGCAATATTTATTACAATACAACTAAAGAAGACGAAATGTCGAATTTAAACAAAATTAAGAAAAACAATAATAATAAATTATAAATTACTGTAATATTGCAACATCATTTCTATGTCCGTTAACTTTAGCAACAGCAAACATACAAAACATAAAATAAATGTCACAAATAAATAGCAAAAAAAGTTTTCCTTTTGACCAACTATAACATGTTCATTGCAATTTTTTAATGCAGTTCATTGAATTTTAAAATTATCACTGCAAGAATACTGTTTACAATGTTCCTCATGTCTAATTCTGCAAGGTTCGCTTGGAAATGCCTCTCCACATGTTCCACAAATTAAGTTAAAAAAGTCATTTTGTGAGAAATGATTTGGATGTTGTTCACAGTTACAAACAGATTTGAAAATATGATAATTATCGGCATTAGTGAAAACTGAAGTAGAACCACATTTTTCGCAAATCTTTGATATTTTACTTTCAAAGAGATCGGAATTCAAAACAGTGTTGACATTTGAAGTTGAAATACAATTTTTGTTTTCATGTCGCATGAGATTATCTTTTCTTGTGAAACTTTTCCCACAATAACACCAGATGAATTTTTTAGAATTTTTGACTTTTGCAACTGTTTTCATGACGTTTTAAGTTGTACTTTTTATTAAATGATGCTTCACAAAATTTGCAGCAATATATTTTTTGTCCTTTTTCCATTTCAATAGTTATATTTAGAACAACTGGCTAGAAATGAAAAAAAAAGTGCCAATACTGATATTATTTTAAATAATTTAAAAAGAATTCTGAACGAAGAAGAAAAGAAAATAAACTTTTTTTTTACCTTGAAATTAAAAGTAATTTATCAATTAATAACGAGATCACTATTATGTAATAAATGCTATATAAGTAATAAATTTTTTTATAACAGTGGAACACTTCGGTGTGGTTACTATCAGTAGTAATTACAGTGAAGTACACTACTACTCGAAGTGGAGATGAACAATGAAAAAAAAAAATTATTACTGAACCTAATCAGGTCCGTGGAGGTGTTAACATGTTCATGCAAAACTATATTAGTAATTAAATTTTGAAAAAATAAATGATTACAGAAGCCAATCAGGTTCATGCAGGTGTAAACATGTTCATGCAAAACTATATTAGTAATTGAATTTTGAAAAAATAAATGATTACAGAAGCCAATCAGGTTCATGCAGGTGTAAACATGTTCATGCAAAACTATATTAGTAATTGAATTTTGAAAAAATAAATGATTACAGAAGCCAATCAGGTTCATGCAGGTGTTAACATGTTCATGCAAAACTATATTAGTATCAAATTTTGAAAAAATAAATGATTACAGAAGCCAATCAGGTTCATGCAGGTGTAAACATGTTCATGCAAAACTATATTAGTAATTGAATTTTGAAAAAATAAATGATTACAGAAGCCAATCAGGTTCATGCAGGTGTAAACATGTTTATGCAAAACTATATTAGTAATTGAATTTTGAAAAAATAAATGATTACAGAAGCCAATCAGGTTCATGCAGGTGTAAACATGTTTATGCAAAACTATATTAGTAATTGAATTTTGAAAAAATAAATGGTTACTGAAGCTAATCAGGTCTATGCAGGTGTAAACATGTTTATGCAAAACTATATTAGTAATTGAATTTTGAAAAAATAAATGGTTACTGAAGCTAATCAGGTGTAAACATGTTTATGCAAAACTATATTAGTAATTGAATTTTGAACTAGTTATTAGACTTGCACTGACATGTCGGCTTTGTGAGTGGTAGTGGGGGTATAGAATAAAGGATTCAACATCATTTCTTCTCTAGAACTTGACCCAGGCGGATTAAATTAAATTTTATCAATACTTAAAAGTAAGTTATACTTACATAAATCTATACACACTTCACAGTGATTGACTTAAAATATTTTTTAATTACGTATGTACTTTTTTCAAAATTCCTTTCAGATGTCGACTCGGCAGCGTACCTTAACGATGCTAACCAAAGCTCCTCACAGATTGGTAGGCTTGCCGACATTCGCGTAGGAGTTAGCTATGAAATAGTTAAATTTGATAAGATTAACACTAAATATGGAAAAGCCATAACAGCACACATCAGATATGTTGGACCTACACAGTTTGAGGACGAACCAAATATAGTTTTCCTGCCAAATAGATTCACCGACATGTTTACAAAAGAAATTATCGACGAGTATAATGTTACAAACAGAAAAATATCTTTGCTCTATAAAGGAATAAAAAATCGCCGATATGATTTGGAATTCTTTTAAGTGTTATTTTTATTTAAGTTATTTTTATTTTTATGTGATATATACAAAAAAATGAAAGAAATTATGTAAAATTGGAAGATATATATATTTTTTAAATAATACTCTTAGAGCAAGATTTCTGTTATAAAATTAAAAAAGAAAAATTAAGTTTATACAAAAAAAATATCTTAATTATTTAGAGAAAATGTAATAAATTCCATGTTTGTGCACGTTGGGACATGTTAAGACAAGCCAATTCGATTAAAAATTTCATTCAGTTGTATCAATTGCAATACCATGTTTGTGCACGTTGGGACATGTTAAGACAAGCCAATTCGATTAAAAATTTCATTCAGTTGTATCAATTGCAATACCATGTTTGTGCACGTTGGGACATGTTAAGACAAGCCAATTCGATTAAAAATTTCATTCAGTTGTATCAATTGCAATCATGACTTCGTCGGGTGCGTGTGTCGTAGACATGCAGTGTTTTATAGACAACTCAAAACTGTATATCGTTAAAGAATTGTCTATTTTAGACATGGAGAATCTTTCAAGTGGACACTGGTTGTTTAAACCGCCAGAAAATCTGCCATTAAATGCATTCAGTTACCGAGTAAATTCATAGTTAACTAGAAATTTTCATCAAATTAAGTGGGAAGAAGGAGATGTGGACTATGTGGAATTAAATGCTATTCTACACAAACATCTTAGCCATTACAACAAAATCTTTGTAAAAGGACTCCAGAAAAAACAATTTTTAAATCATTATTGTGGAAATGTAATCAACCTAGAAGAATTCGGTTGTCCTCAAATTTCCCAGTTAAGACCATTAAACGATGGTACTCAGTGTCTTCTTCATAACAAGACTCCGACGATGTGTACCCATTTTCATGTATTTGCTCTTTCACACTGGATATTAATTTCAAATGTATTAAGAAAAATTTAATTTTAATATATGTATTGTATTTGTATAAAAGATGTTTGTATATAAGTAATTGTTAAACTGATAATGTAAATGATTATATTAAAAACAAAATGTGAATATCTCTAATTTCTTTTTTAAATAAAAAAAAAATTGCATTTAGAAAATTTTGTTTTCATTTTTTCTTCCCCTGTTTTCTTGCTAATGATAATAAAATAATAAATTATAAAATAAAATAATTTATAAAAAAAAATATTATACATTGAAAAAAAAATGAATAACATGAAAATAAAATAATAAAATATTTAAATAAATACATTATAATAAAATAAAATAAATTATTAAAAAAAAAAAAATAATGATATGTAAAAAAAAATGTCTGAAAACGGCATGTCAGAGCAGGCCTTTTTTTAGTGGAGCACAGACACAAAACTTTTCAGACCTGCGCTTGCATGTTTTGCCTGGCATGTGCAGGCATGTTAATCTCCTGCTAGGCACAATATAGTTCATTTTTAATCTTGACTCCTTAGCGTTCGGAGCTACGATATTTCAAAATATATCAAGTTATATATATTGCAAAAACAATTACATATACATATTTTATATAAAATATAAATACTAAAAATAAAAAACAAATAAGAATATAAATAATACGAAGATAGAGTTAGTTATATTGTTTGCAGGTAATTTAACTCTTTTTTTTTCTCTTGAAGATAATTTGAAAATTAATACATTTTCATTGAAAATTAATACATTTTCTACCTTTTATTTTTTATCACCTTATTTTTATTTCATTTCTAGTTGCTTCAAAAAAAAATAAAAATGGAAAAAGGAAACAAAACATTTTGTTGCCAGTTCTGTGGAACAATATTTAATAAAGGCTACAATTTAAAAAGACATGAAATATGTTGTAAAAGCCAGGGAAAGGAAAATTCTAAAAAT
The DNA here is from genome assembly GCA_011037195.1 of Triatoma infestans. Taxonomy (NCBI): domain Eukaryota; kingdom Metazoa; phylum Arthropoda; class Insecta; order Hemiptera; family Reduviidae; genus Triatoma; species Triatoma infestans. The sequence continues at coordinate 9,669 of JAAEAF010013706.1, forward strand.
TTTACCTGCTCTAAATGTGGAATAAGTTTCACGAGAAAGGTCAACTACATGAGACATGTACGTAAAATCTGCACTTCAACCGAAAATTACTTCCAGGATTCGGAACTTTTTAATAATTTGACTTCACAGATTTGTGGCACTTGTGGAAATGTAGTTCCTAATCGCATTGATAGTAATAATTGCCAACAAAATGCAGATCTGTTGTCACAAAATGACATTTTCAACTTGATTTGTGGTAGATGTGGAAATACATTCCAAAATGAAATGTCTCGAATAAATCACGAAGAAAATTGTCTACAATATTTATGCAGCAATTGTGGCCAGCATGAAAAGCTTTGTCAAAATTTATTCTACAGTTTTTGTAAAAATGGTCAATCATCCTTTACTAATTATTATAATTTGAATCGCCATGAACAATATTGCGGACAAAGTCCTATAAAAAAATTTAGAGGTGAACCTAACAAGATTTCTCTATTAGCTACCAATATTTCGGAATACGAGAATGCTTTTGGTGGTCGAATTAAGACCTTCTTCCTCAGGTCAAATTTTAATACAGATGTACATAGATTTTTAGAACATGTACGGCCCGAAATAATAAATATTATTCAATCTGCTTTGCATCAATTTTTTTCAATGAAAATCAATATTGTCGTTAGATGTGTCTTTAAAAATTGCCATCAAGAGTTCTGTGATAGGTCGTTTAAAACATCAAACCAACCTGTTTACAATACAACAAATTTAAGTGAATTTCTAACTAACTCTTTTGATAAAATCAAAAAAGAAAAGGAAGAATGCCAGTTAAAAAACAGCGGGTGGTTTATGGTAGCGGTTGATGGTCTTCGCTTGAAGTTGAACAAATTTGATCCTTTGAGACGCAATGGTTATATTAAGCTACCAAAAAAATATTGAAAATAAGAAAGCCTGTGTAAATGTTCAAAATTCTGATTCCTATTGCTTTAAATATGCTATTCTGTCCAAATTTGTTACTTCTAAACCTGAACGAGTTATTTCCTACAACAAAGTCACACACAATTACAATTTTAATTGCATAAACTTTCCCGTACAACTTAAAGATATTCCTGTTTTTGAAAAGCTTAATAACATAACAATAAATGTTTTTGGTTTAACTGATAAAAATGAAGTTTATCCCATCAAAGTAGTTGAAGAGGAAAGTAACAACCACAGAGATCTGCTTATATTAACTAACGACCTGGGTATGTACCATTACGTGTACATAAAAAATTTTGGAAGTCAGATTTCAGTACATAAGGAAAGGATGATAATATGTAAACGTTGTTTCTATCATTGCTATAATGTAGAGAAGTTTCAGTTTCATAAGACGTTTGTAAAGCAATAAACCAGCAAAAATAGAAGGCAAATTTTTAAAGGAAGATGGATCAGGTCCACCGATAAACGCGAAATTAACTCAAAATGCGTTTGCTTTTCTGTTTGAGGAAATTCGTTATGAAATTTGTGGTACAGAGGTAGATAGAATAAAAAATCCTGGAATCACAAGTACATTAAAAGGATTGGCATCAATGAAACGTAGTAGCATTATTGAAAATGCTGGTTGGATACCACCTCGGTCTAAAACTTTGGAGCTCGTATCAGTTGAAGGCCATTTCAATGTGTGCATTCCCTTACACATGTTGCTAGGTTTTGCAGAAGATTATCAAAAGATAATTATAAATGTTAAACAAGAAGTTATATTAATTCGATCCAGGAGAGATGACAATTGTTATATTTCAAACAGAGTGGACGGACAGCTCGAAAAAGCAAAATTAGAATTAACTACGTTGACTTGGATAATTCTCTCTCTGTGCATAAATGATCACAGATTATTATTGCTGAAAAATGTAAAACAAGAAAAAGTTATACCAATAGCGTTCAGAAGTTGGGAACTGTACGATTATCCTCTACTACCCACCACTCAGAGACAACTGTGGACGGTAAAAACTTCTTCGCAATTGGAAAAACCACGATTTGTGCTTTTAGGGTTCCAGACTTCTAGAAAAAACAATCCTGAGAATGATTCAAGCAGATTTGAACACTGCAGTTTGACAAATGTTAAGCTTTCCCAACTCAAAATCATACCCTTACAGTGACATGAATGTCAACTTTACTAGTAATCAATATAGTCTGCTGTATTATATGTACTCAAATTTCCAAAAAAGTTTCTATTCCGAGTCTTATCCTTCACCTTTACTCTCTTTGGCGGAGTACAGAGACGAGGCTCCGATTATTGTAATCGACTGTTCAAAACAATGTGAATCCATAAAAACCGGTCCTGTAGATGTAAGGCTTGAATTTGAAGCTAGCTCTGCATTCCCTGCTGAAACTACAGCTTACTGCTTGATTATTCACGATAAAATCATTGAATACAACCCACTTACAAATATTGTTCGCCGGATGATATAAATATTAAAATCATTTTTATTCTTTTTTTATAAATTTGTTTATGTCTAGTAAATAAAATTATAGAAAAAAAAAATGCAAAAATGTATAAATCATAAAAAAAAATATTTATTTTTAAGTTTTTTTATTATTATGTTTTTTGAAAAATAAAATTTTTTTCTTGTATAATTGAGAAGATCTTTTTTTTTTATTTTTTCCCAGTATCAAGATTTGCTTTAAAAAATTATTATTATTCAGGAATAAACACTAAAATGTACAATGATTAAAAAAAAAAAAAAAATGCTCTAAAAGTAACAAAGAAAGAGTATATAGACAGCAATACTAGTACAGCTCTTCTTTAATTTATACTGTAAGAAATGTGGTAAGTTAAAAGACTAGTACACTGCTCCTCCGCATATATGTAGTGTAAGAAATGTGGTAAGTTAAAAGGCACAGCTCCTCTCTACATTATTAGCTACACGTAGCACATAACAGTCAGGGAGGAGCAGACGAGTTGGCTACACGTAGCACATAACAGTCAGGGAGGAGCAGACGAGAGAGGAGCCAAATGGACGGGTGGAGCAAGCGAGAGAGGAGCACATTAGGTAGGTGTAGCAAGCGAGAGAGGAGCAAAAAATGTGGAGCACATTAGGGCGGGTGTAGCAAGCGAGAGAGGAGCAGAAAATGTCGGGAGGAGCACATTAGAGCGGGTGTAGCAAGCGAGAGAGGAGCAAAAAAATGTCGGGAGGAGCGCAAAAGGTAGGGAGGAGCAAATAAGGAGCAAAAAAATTGACCGTGAGGAGCAAAAAGTGGTCGGGAGGAGCAGAAAAGGTCGGGAGGAGCCTCGCCCCTCCTGCCCCACCGCTCCTCTGGCCCAGAAGCCCCATAAATACACTACTGCAGTGCACTAAGAAGGCTCCGGGCGCTAATGACCATAGATGTTGACGCTCCTTAAATTAACAACAACAAAAAAAAGTAGATAATACGGTTGCTATATAACAACAATAATCAGTATTTTTCTCAAATTCGGAAAATGTAAGAAAAAAAATAAATATAGAAAAAAAAGTTTTTGTATTCTATTTTTAATTGATTTTCATCGTGAAGTCAATAACAAAGGTGACATTAAGCGTGAAGGAAATTTAACTAATGTTAAGAAAGTACTTTTCTGGGCAACAGAAAGTACCCTTCTAGTCAAAAGACAATAAGTAATTTTCTGGGAAACAGAAAGTAGAAAGCACCCTCCTAGGCAGTAGAAAGTTTTTTTCTGGGCAATAGTACTCTACTATATTTTCCGGCTGGCTATGAAGAGCAATGAATAAATACAATTGGTAGACGGAAGATATAAGAACAGATATACTAAAAGAACAAACATATGCTCTTTCTTCCCCCCCCCCGAAGTTAGTAACCCTAGCTTGGTAAATTTTATTATCTGCACGCACCATTTTACATACAATATTACTATTTTACATTACATAATATGATAATAAATGATTTGAATGCTAACTAAAGTTTACAATTGAAATATAAAGTTGATATATATATATATATAATCATAAATTTTCTTAACCAATCTGATTCACAATATTAACGAATGTCTTCAAATTGTTGCTATATACTGCATGATTCAGGGTAAGACCAGTCCGCTGACTGTGATGGATATAGGTAATAAATATTGCCATTAATTTTGAGATTCAAGACAGTCATAAACCAAATGGTTACGTCTTGAACTATAGACGAGTTGAATGAACCAAAGGGATATGTGAGCTAAATTAAATCTATTTTGAAGAAGTAATAGTGTTAAAGTAAATTTTAGTTTAAATAACGGCCAAACAGAGCGGTAGTGAACAGAAGTAAACGTATGAAAGAATTGGAAAATTATTCTAAAGAATATATTAGAAAAAGCAAGCATAAACCTTTCCATTATATAGGTTCTGTTTGGTCAAACCCAAAGTGTAAAGTAGGACCTGACACTTGCATATGTAGCCTTATCGGTCACTCATATTATAATATTATTAGAGACTTGGATGAAATTTACCATTGTAATTTTCTTGATGTAATTATAAAAACAAAACATAATAAATAATTTATATAGAACTGATTTGTAAGATAAACATAAAATAAACAAGTTTTCTTTTTGAAATAATTGTTTTATTATGACTACCTTATTACAACAGAATTAAATACATAAAAATATACAAAGTATTGAATATCAAAAAATAATAAAGTCTTTAGCTAGATATTATAAAATGTTTGCCCACGACTTGGAAGCCATCTCGCGGGTCAAAAACATTATTAAAGTCCTTAAAATGTTTCAGGCTAAATATTACACATCTTAGCCGCATGTCCTGTATGTCATCTCGCGGCTCAAAAACAATATTACAGTCCTTAGAATGTTTCTAGCTAAATATTACACATCTTAGCCGCATGTCGTGTATGTCATCTCACGGCTCAAAAACAATATTAAAGTCCTTAGATGTTTCTAGCTAAATATTATAAAATCTTAGCCGCATGTCGTGTGTATCATCTCCCGGCTCAAAAACAATATTACAGTCCTTAGATAGTTTCTAGCTAAATATTATAAAACATAGCCGCATGCCATCTCCCGGCTCAAAAAAATTTTTTTCTCCTACAAATTTTGACCTTATATTTTCAAGCTAAATATTATAAAACATAGCCGCAGGTCAGGCATGTACATCTCGCGGCTCAAAAATATTTTTTTTTCCCTTGGTTAAAAATCAGATGGGGGTCTCATCGTAATTTTGTAGGCGCGCGCCAGACCCCTGCCTTCGGGCGTAAATTCATAAGTGCCTGAGGCTCAAAAATTTTGGCGCCAGAATCAGCAAATTACATCTACTGCACAATTTCTCAAAAACGAAAAATCGCAAGGAGCTCAAACTTGGTATTCCGTGTAGGTACTACCACCGCCTCTGATACCAAGGTTTGAGCATGATCTATCGACCGACTTCACTGAATAGTTTTCTCAATTTTTCCTGATTTTCTTGAAATCGGCTCCAACGATTTTCTTTAGACTTCGTATACCATCTACACAACTGGTCCCTATCGCTTTTATTGAAATTATTTTCCTGAGAAAATAGATTTTCTGGGGGTGGTGGGGGCAAAATAACATTAGGCTTCCCTATAACATACCACTTCACCATAATCTAAAGGTTATATTAGAAGCATTGCTAGAAATCTAAATTTGAAGAAAATCAGTTAACCGGAAGTGCGACTTTACGTAATAGGCTTTTTTTTAGATTTGGGCATCTCTTTTCAATGTTAAGATCTCTGAGAAATCTCTGAATCTGGCAAGTTTCTAGGGAGTATATATCTTCCTCCAACGCCTGGTAGCTACCCAAACGTCCAAATCTTCTCTGGATGATAACATAAGTATCAATTAGTTGCCGTATTGAAGTCCATTCCATCTCCCAACAGAATCTGCAGGTGCCGCCGTGTTCCTTGCACAGCTTGTTCAGATGTCCTCTGAGTTTACAATGCCCCATCAAAGTAGTTGAAGAGGAAAGTAACGACCACAGGGATAGTATAATAAAATTATCACAGAGATCTGCTTATATTAACTAACGACCTGGGTATGTACCATTACGTGTACATAAAAAATTTCGAAAGACTAGTTTGAAGGCAGATTTCAGTACATAAGAAAAGGATGATAATATGTAAACGTTGTTTCTATCATTGCTATAATGTAGAGAAGTTTCAGTTTCATAAGACGTTTGTATATAGCAAAGACGTTTGTAAAGCAATAAACCAGCAAAAATAGAAGGCAAATTTTTAAAGGAAGATGGATCAGGTCCACCGATAAACGCGAAATTAACTCAAAATGCGTTTGCTTTTCTGTTTGAGGAAATTCGTTATGAAATTTGTGGTACAGAGGTAGATAGAATAAAAAATCCTGGAATCACAAGTACATTAAAAGGATTAGCATCAATGAAACGTAGTAGCATTATTGAAAATGCTGGTTGGATACCACCTCGGTCTAAAACTTTGGAGCTCGTATCAGTTGAAGGCCATTTCAATGTGTGCATTCCCTTACACATGTTGCTAGGTTTTGCAGAAGATTATCAAAAGATAATTATAAATGTTAAACAAGAAGTTATATTAATTCGATCCAGGAGAGATGATAATTGTTATATTTCAAACAGAGTGGACGGACAGCTCGAAAAAGCAAAATTAGAATTAACTACGTTGACTTGGATAATTCTCTCTCTGTGCATAAATGATCACAGATTATTATTGCTGAAAAATGTAAAACAAGAAAAAGTTATACCAATAGCGTTCAGAAGTTGAGAACTGTACGATTATCCTCTACTACCCACCACTCAGAGACAACTGTGGACGGTAAAAACTTCTTCGCAATTGGAAAAACCACGATTTGTGCTTTTAGGGTTCCAGACTTCTAGAAAAAACAATCCTGAGAAAGATTCAAGCAGTTTTGAACACTGCAGTTTGACAAATGTTAAGCTTTTCCCAACTCAAAATCATACCCTTACAGTGACATGAATGTCAACTTTACTAGTAATCAATATAGTCTGCTGTATTATATGTACTCAAATTTCCAAAAAAGTTTCTATTCCGAGTCTTATCCTTCACCTTTACTCTCTTTGGCGGAGTACAGAGACGAGGCTCCGATTATTGTAATCGACTGTTCAAAACAATGTGAATCCATAAAAACCGGTCCTGTAGATGTAAGGCTTGAATTTGAAGCTAGCTCTGCATTCCCTGCTGAAACTACAGCTTATTGCTTGATTATACACGATAAAATCATTGAATATAACCCACTTGCAAACATTGTTCGCCGTATATATTAAAATCTTTTTTTTTCTTTTTTTATAAATTTGTTTATGTCTAGTAAATAAAAATATAGAAAAAAAATGCAAAAATTTATAAATCATAAAAAAAAATATTTATTTTTAAGTTTTTTTTATTATTATGTTTTTT
>JAAEAF010013707.1:0-44378 GCA_011037195.1 Triatoma infestans
ATATTGTATTTTCATTCAATTTTGTATCTATTTATCAATAATATTATTAGGATTTTTATTCAAGTTTAAAATATTGTATTTATATCAAAATATTATTAGAATTCAATTTTGAACTATTGTATTTTGTATTTAATTTATCAATAATATTATTAGAATTTTATTCAAGTTTAAAATATTGTATTTATATAAAGCATATCATTAGAATTTTTACTCAATCATGAAATATTGTATCTATTCATCAATAATCTCATTAGAAAATTATTGGAATTTTGAAAACATTGTATCTATATATACATAATTTCACTTGAAATTTTAATATTGTATCCATATATTAATTAACAATTCTTAATTCAGTAAAAATTAAACATACGTTTGAATTTTTCAATATATGTAAATGAATAATTATTAATCAATTTTTATCTATATTTATAAAATGAAATCAATCCCAGCAATCTGTCAATTATATGATAAAGATGCTTATCATGCAAAACTAAACACATGCTGTATAACAATGTTCATTTTATCTCTTCATAATATGTTAAACAATAAGCTTCAAACAGCATGAATTGAATTGTCATCTAAATCCAAATGAATCCATGATGCACATAATCAATATTAACTTGACAGAAAAATTTATAATATCATTTTTAGCAAAAGTCCTTGTAAATATAATTCTTACTCTTAAATGATACTTAGTAATGGAATTACCAAGTAACATAGCATGTAACTCAATAACAGAAACAATTGGCAATTAATTAATAAATAATGTAAATAATTAATTGTATAAATGTATATAATTTTCATGAGCCAATTTTCACAAATGTAAATAATTTTAAATTTTCAATGGCATCTGGATTAAAAATGTAAATAATTAATGGATCTCGTAATAATTCTAAAACCAAAAATGCAGATCCAATATCATGTATTTAAATCATTAGTTTTTTTTTCACATTATGTAAATATTGTTGTTTCAATGGACACATTTAAATTACTGCCAAAGACTAATCCAAATCTTAAAATTCTCTATGACAGACATGACAGCACTGGCTCTCATAAAAACAGCATGCTAGTCGCATATCACTAGCCACATATGCTACAAATTCAACAGCATCATAATCATCATTTCAGCCAAGCTACCAATGCTAATTTTTCGCAAACGAAAAATTATTTCAGGAGGGGGATGATGTAGGGGTAGTGAACCCCCACCACTCATCCACTCTAGCGGAGAGAAACAGCCCCTCTCGCAAAGAGAGGAGAGGCTCGGCCAGTATATATATATGAGAGATAGGCAATGAGACAACATTTCAGATAGAATTCTGTTGATTTACACATCAGTTTAACATCGCTCCGTTCATATCTTCTTAGCCACGTCAGTCTGTCAGTTCAGTTCAGTTCAGTTAGTGCAAAGTCCTTGGCAGTCATTCATATACATATATATCAATTATATATCTTAAACCAAATCTTAAGGTGTTATTTATCACTCATCAAGCAACAACCTACATCTCCTCACAACAACCTACATCTCCTCACAACAACCTTACATCTGCAATGAACACAATTTATTCAAACAAAAGAAATCGCCTCAAAGTGAGAAATGTGGCAAATCTTCTAGTAATAGGACTTTTCCATTGGATCGTTGGGACTGGAGTGACTCAGCTCGAATGTGACTGAGAAATGACAACACAGCTGATGACGCTAGAGTTAAAAAGCATCATCCTCCACCTGAAGAGAGATATCATAAGAATAGAATGTCAATATAGAAATATCTTGCCAAATGAATAATTTTTTTCACAAAAAGGTTTAATTCTTTTTGATCCCATAAGTCGGAGATTATAAAGTTCATCGTAGTGCGCATGAGCGCTACTGCACTTTACTGTGTGGGGGAAGGGTATGTAAAATTTTTGAGAACTTACAAAAAATTTTTAGTTGCGAAAGAGAGTTACGAATCCAAAAATTAATTTGCTTCTATTCTCAGAGAGAAGAAAATAAACACAATAAGTTCTTAAATATCACCTGCCTTAAGAAAACCGGTTCTTGGAAGTTTGGAACCCACTCACATAGCTAGAAACGTTTCTTTTTTGGAATCAGGGTATCACAAAACATTTTGTTCTAGTCTGGATATTAGGTCATATGGGAATCAGATGAAATGAGGAGGTGGATAGATTTGTCAAATTAGACGCCTCCCTCCTTTTCATTGGTCCCGAGCCTGCTTGCTGTTGGTTTATCTGTCAAGCTTCCAGTCATGCATGATTGCGCAGCATTTACCACTATTAATGAGCACGTGGGTTTTCGGCAGATCTAAGATGCTCATTGGGAGTCCATACAGGAATGTTAATGAGATGTTTCTCTCTCAGGCATCTGGTTGAATCTTACTGGGTGTTGTGGTGGTTGGTTCCGCAGAGCTAGAAAGCATCAGAGACATTTTCCGTGGCTTCATTTTGTGGTCATCGACCGGTTTCGGGAGTTCGCCCATCTTCAGGATGCGTTTATCATACAGTGTGAAAACACAGACTTGCACAGAGCAAATTCAGTTTACCCACTGTCTGGTGTTTTTAATTGTATTTAAAACTAAACTCTTAAACTAGGTCTAGGGGTTGGTGATGGTGACTGGGTGGGAAAAACACGTGTTTGGATTGTTAAAGGGGCAAATTTTCCTTAAAATAGAAACAACACGCGGGCGTCTAATTTTTAAACTCTGTTGTTGGAACACGTCATATTAGATACATAAATAATTATATGTAAATATTATGTATTTAATAAAAAAAAAGTAAACAAATTATTGTTTTTAGAAAAAAATTGATATTTTTTGCAGTCTTTTTCAACATCAAATTGTCGTCAAATTGTTCGATATCGTCCATCGTTCATTTTGCCATTCGAATGCACATCTAAATAACTGCGCATACTTTTCATGATGTTCCGCATTTCTGTTGTGGGATTTAGCGATTTTGACACACAATTCACCGACTTCGACCCAGCCATCACCGAATTCGAAAACTAAATGACCAATAAATTGAAATGTTTTGACAATGGCCTTGCCTCTTCCTACCCAAAGACAAGTGGTAACGTAGCAACAGTGGCAGCTATCTATTGTTTATTTTGTTCGGTCTAACGGGGAAAAAAAAATAAGCCTAAAAATCTGAGTGACTGTTCGCTGGGGAAAACAGGTATATTCTGTTCGTCAGAGAAGCGAAAACTTTTCGCTTATTAAGCGATTTTTCTTTCGTGTTAAAAGAAAAAACAAAATGTATGAAATTACTTCTTAGTACTTTGTCAGGAGTGCAGTATTATTTCGTGTTAACCGATTTTTCATGTTAAGCGTTGTTAAACATTTTTCACTGTATTTGGCTGTTTTTTTGTTTACTTTTTTTAAATTTTTTTATCACCCATCCAAATTGTTTTGGTTGTGAGGAACTTATGTTCAGGACCTTTGCTCAGAACAGGTAAAGTTCAGGCTGATTCCCTTTTGGGGTCCGGTTTGTTCGGACTACGGTAAATCTGTGGTGAGTAAAATCGGGTCTGGACTCTGATTCCAGATCCGGTAGTTGTTGTTCCCTTTTTGGGATGACATGGGTCCATAGAGGCTTTGGATAATGCAGGACTTGGTTGCCCTTCCCTTTTTTGAATAATAATAATAATAATAAATCCCAAAACACGCATTTTCAGTGAAAACTCAGTTCCGAAAATTTGATACGATTACAAGGAGTAAAAGGAAGCAATAAAATCTAATTTTACTGTATAATACACATCAGAGGAAATAATATAATGGTCCGGTCCCTCTGTAAGGATTTTAAATCTATTTCTTGCGCTAGGACTAGGCAAACATGGAGTACCAGTAAAAGACATTTCTATTTGGTGTTTGCTGCTGTAGCAAGCATGGAAGAACCATATAAAGGGGATAAAATAAAATTGGTTTATAGAATAAGCTGCGTAATAGTCCATTTCTAAGAAATAGGATTTAGTGAAGTCAAGAGCAAGAGAGGGTGAGAGAGAATCTGCTTTACTTCCAACTGAATGCAGACATACAAAACCGTGGGACATTCGACAACAACCTCAACCACAACAACCTATTCCCTCCCCGTTTAAAATCCCTTTCTATAACACAAAATCATTTATTTTATTCCTTCCTATCTGTTCCTTATTTTCTCATTTTGAATATTATTATGTTACCACTGGCTGCATTATCCACAGAAGTTTCTATTTAAAGAAAAATCGATTCATACAAGTTGGCCGAGTTACAAAAATCTCACAAGGCACGTCTTGAAATTGGAAAAATCTGGCTTTAACACTCACACAACTTTCTCTTGCTGCGAATGAATACAATTATAAAATTGGCATATTTTTCTTAAATTTGGAAAGTTTTACTAAATTGCCCTAACATTAGTGTGTATAGAGGTGGGGGGTGTGTGTATAATTATTATATTAGCTGGCACAGATGACAGGTAGTAATTGAATGTGTTTACACTGTAATCCAAAAGATAGCGCCAAAACATTATAACGTCACAGATTACTCACAACATTTGAAAAATCAATTTTTATAGAATTACGTTTGGCTTATATCTGTGCAGTTAGCATACTCAAGTTTCAGGAAAATCATTATGGCCGTTTTCCAGATGATGCCCCCCTTAAAAAAACCACCTCAGCATTCTACCTGAAATATAATCACTTCAGAATCAATATTCTTCAAATTTGTAATCCTAGCAATGCTTATAAATTACGTTAATATTATATAGATGATAAAATCATGCATTCCACTGAAATGTTTACAAAGAGCTTAGCTTAAGAGGAACAGCCACAAAAAAATTAATTGGAAAAATGCTGGAATGCTGGAAAAATTAAAAATGATAACGTATTTATGAGTGTAGATAGTTTAATGGAGTTTAAAGAAAAATCATTGGAACTATTTTCAAGAAAATCGCAAAAACTGTAAAAAGAAAAAATGGAATTCAATAATGTTACACTTCCGGTTGATGGATTCTGACTGAAACCTTGGTGTCAGACGCGCTGGTGATACCTAAACAAATAGCAAAATTGAGCTTTTGGCGATTTTTTGTTCTTGAGATATTTGGTTCAAATAAACAAACACCTCACACACACACATGAAATTTGATATTTCCTTTAGGTGCTACCAGAAGTCATGATAATAAGGTTTGGGTCAAAATCGAACTGAATGGATCCCCCCCTTCACTGAATGATTTTTTTATTTGATGTTCACTTTCTTGTAAAAAAAAAAAAAAAAAAAGCAAGAAGCCCAAACTTGGTGCTACCACCGCATCTGATCACCAAGATTTCGGTCAAAGATCCATCAATCGATAGTGCTACTATATTGAATGGTTTTTTTTTCTTTAGTTTTTTGCAATTTTCTCTAAGCACTCCAAAGAATTTCTTTAAACTTCGTATACTATCCAGAAGCATTGCTAGAGTTCCAAAGTTGAAGAAAATCCGTTAACCAAGAATGCTATATTCTGGAACAGATTTTTGTTTTTTTTCTTGAACTTTCTCGAAGACGCTACAATGATTTCCTTTAAACTTGAGACTGTTCACTGCACTTATAATCTGCAACTTTTTTTTGAAACATTTCTATCAGAAAAATGACTTTGAAGGGCGTTCTGGAGCAATCAGTTTCATTACATTTCAAAAGTTAAAATTTTGAGTTTGTACAATGTTTTGCCTCTCTTATAGTTTATTATCATTATCATTATTATTATTATTTATTTTTTATTCCTTTTGAGGGTATACGTTTTCTTTAGGGGATGGCATTATTATTATTCGTCCGTGGGGAGGGACTGAACCCTACGCTTTTTTGGGATCCCCAAAAAAACAACAAGCTGAGTCATGAACAAAAATCCAGCCCCGGGTCCATCCCAGCTAAAGGTACACCACAGTCCGATCAGTACGAACCTTTCACAACCCATTCAATCGGTCATAAGGGTGTTTCTTTCTCTGTCTCAGCAACTCTACAAATGTGGCATGAACTGTGTGCGTGGCTACTAAAATATAATGTCCAGTAAAGTTTGCAACCAGATGCCAGAGAGAGGTGCATGAAAGACACAGCAACATCTCACTAATAGCTTTGTCCGGACCCCCAATGAGCATCTTAGACTGCCAACAACCCATTGTGCTCATCCATAGGGATGAATGGTGCAAAGCTATGCATGTCTGGAAGCTTGACAGACACGTGCTTGAAAGGGAGGGGGCTAATGAAAGGGAGGGACGCCTATTAATAATAATAATAATTGTGTTTATTCCAGAAAATACAAACAAACAAAACATCTTCTACAGAGAATTTAAATTAAATAACCAAACATTCTTTTATAGAAATCAAAACACATTTTAGGCATGGACTTAGTCCGTCTGCCAAGTTGACTCTGTTTATGTAACATACAACTAAACTATTATTTATTATTATACAATTTATATTATAATTTAATATTATACATATTATTTAGCTTTAAAAATTGAAGTGATCTATTAAAAACTGTCTGTAGTTCCAAGCTATTACTGTATACTTATACAACTTGCCCCAATCAAAGCCATTCAAATAAAGTATGACCTCACATTTAAAAAAACAAAAAACAAAAACGCCTATTTAGCATACCTATCCACCTCCTCATTCCCAAAAATTTCCATAGAACCAGGTTAGGAAAAAAACCCTTTCATTCTTTATCTTCTGGATTATAGTTTAGTCACATTCAATTTCGACCTGCCAACCAATATTATATATTCCCCACTATCTCTATAAGTATATTAAGTGCAATGAGAAAATTTTTTCCAAGTTTAAAGAAAAGCTATCAATTTTTAATATTGTATTCTCTCTGGTGAGAGAAACTTGTGTTACTTGTTTCAACGGATATTTTTTTTCTAAGAAATCGATTTTAATATGGCTGCAGGGAGAGAAAATCGATTTCGCTTCCGTCATAAGTATCATTTTTTTACAGTATAGGTTCTTACTAATATTGAAGCTAGTTGAACATTTCAAATTTAAAAAATCTGGTGTGAAACACTCACACAACTTTCTCTTACTTCAGTACTCAAAATTATAATTGACAAAGTTTATAGTTAGTGTACCAAATTTAATGAAATTCGTCGAAAAGTGAAAACACGGTCCAGTAAAACTGTCCGGTTTACTAATTTCCTTGAAACTCGGAATTTGGGTCATATATTAATTTCTAGTTATTTCAATTTGGATGACAGAATTGTATAATCAACTGTGAATAGCATTTTTTAAAGAAAACCATAACCCCCCTCCCCCAAAAGTCCCCTTATGAATTTATCAGGGGAAAAGTGTCAATAAACATTGTAGGCTCTTTATATGTATAGTTAACACGCTGGTTTAAAGCAAATCGTTTAGCCATTTTCGAGAAAATACCAGACAAAACTGAAAATTTATTTCAGTAAAAACGCACTTCCGGTTATCCGATTTTTTCAAACTCGAAATTTCACAACATATTTAATTCTAATTAACATTATTTAGATGAAAGAATTGTCTAATAAACTGAAATAGCAGTTAAGATGAAAACTTAACCCCACCCTTCCCCTGTAAGTGTCCTTAAATGAATTTTCCCGGAGAAATGTTTCAAATAAAAGTTGTAGCTCTTTGTATGTGTAGTTGATATACCAAGTTTAAGAAAATCTTCGGAGCCATTTTTGAGAAAATTGCAAAAACGTAAAAAAAACAACTAGTAAAGTGGTACTTCCGGTTGAGGAATTTTGACAGATAACGCACCGTCAGATCCCATGGTGATACCTAAACGGAATATCAAGTTTCAACTTTCTACGATTTTTCGTTTTTGAGCTATGCTGTTCACATACATACACACACACGAACACAACACACACACAGACCATTCGCTAAAAACCACTTTTTTGGACTCAGGGGACCTCAAAACGGATATTTCCGGTGAAAACTCGATATCGAAAATTTGACACGATTACAATACTTACTCTTACTAGGAGTAAGAGAAAGTAAAAAGATTTGTCAATTAGTGTTGTAAAAATTGCAGTAAGATAATATAGTCGTTTGAGTGTTTTTTAAAAGCACATTGTTCAATATTCATAAAATTTAAAGATTCAACCATATCATAAATATTTGTTGAAACATAAATAATTTAAACGTTTATATATTTCATGTTTAAATTAAAACGGAAGTTTATTTAGGTAGTTTAATGAATATTAAAATCACGCTATACAAGTTATTAAATATTAATTTACCAACGAAAATAAGGGAGGCGTGAGTTTTAAAGGTGTTTTAGGGGTGTAAAGGTGTAAACATGTTGAGGTTAGAAGTCTCTCTTTCCAGGATCATATTTTATTATTAATAAATTAAAACTGTTATTTTCAATTGTTTAAAAATCTTTTAAATTAACCACCTTTTTTCTCTCTTTTTTTTTTTTTAGAATTAGCTTGTCAGATATGGCATTTATATTTGAGGATTTTTTTCCGTGCATGGCTTACTCCATCGATCGGGTTCAATGGTTCATCCATCATCAGGATGTCTCTTGATAAACGATGGTGATGACATCCTATATCACTTCGCAGACCCTAGGACTTCTCAGAGAAATTAACTTGGAAAGGGTGCTGCAGTTTGCTCAGTTTCATCCCTGCCCCAGTAGGGGTGCCACAATATACCTGTGTATGTCGCAGTGCACCAAACTCTGAAAATGGCTGATCAGTGATCACCAATCATCGCCTCCATTAATCCCTACAAAACGCACTTAAAACTATTTTCTCACAATCTTCCTAAAAATCAATTTTTCCTTAAAAATGTAGCAAATCCGAAAATAATATGTTCTCTCGGACCACAAACAAAACAGCCAGTCCAATTCGCATGCGCAACAAAAGATGAGTAATTTTACCCCCTCTCACTAGGGTAGTGAGGTTATATTTTGCTACCTTTACTTTCAGTTGGTTTGTTTTCACCTGATTCATTTTATTAGTGTTATTTTTTAGACGGAGTAAATACTTTTTTTTTTAACAATTTTGGTATTTTTATTGGCATCTTGGTACTGCTTTTTGAAGAGTTCTCTGTAGGAAAAAGGAAGAAATGTTTTGAATCAGCACAGGAAAAAGAAAGAAACTATTAGATTAGCCATAGGGTCTTTGACGAAGAAATCTATGGAATTATAGTATCATTTGGTGTTAAGCTCCATCAAATGAGGCATGTTAGAATACTTCATCAGACGAGCAAGTTGAAGTAATTTGTTTTTTTATAAATATGTTTTGTTACAGTGGTAAAGTGTTTACTTTATATCTTATGCTTAACATATAATTAATTAAAGATAAATGATTATATAGCTGTTTGTGTTAATGGTAATGTAAAATACAATTTATTGATTATGTGGTATTTATTGATTCCAATCAATCAATGTCGTTTGTGATATTAACACAAAAGTTGAAGTTATCTCTCTACACGAATTAATTGCAAATCTTACTCTGACGATGGATGAAAATCCGAAACCGGTCAGAACCAACAAAATGAAGCATACTATGAACATATAAAATTATAGATGTAGAATATATTGATTAATTAATTATTTATTCCATTATAACCATCTTATTAATATTTGTATTCTAATGATTTCTTTTTCTTACTTATTTTTAATTCCCGCATCTTTATATTATAAATCCCTACAATAAATGCATTTTTTTGATTTTTAAAAATATAGTATTTATCACAGAAAGCTACTACATATAAAGGATAAAATTATGAAGAATTTTTGTTTCTCATTTTGCAGGACAAAGTTCCAAATGTGTATTTAATATTCATCATATATATATATCGAATATATAATGTACTTCATAAACAGTTAGCAAATATTTTTGCAATTCACAATCTACAAAAGATAAGTTTTGCAAGTTATATAGCTGTTTGACAGCAATAGCTGGTACTGAGGTCTGGAGTGAGGGAAAAGGACTATCCAGGGTAGCTTTGTTTATGCTCCAGCTATACATTTTATTATAATATGTGTTTATTTAAATTAGAAAACATTTAACACAATGAATAAAGAAAAAAATAAAATACTACTAAAAAGATATGGAGATTGTTCGTCCTGTCAATGGAGCTCTAAACAAAAATAATTAATTTTCGAGAAAATTGCGAAAAAAGTGAAAAAATCCGTTCAGTAAAGTGGTACTTCCGATTGAGATAACTTAGTGTCAGATCCCATCTCAACGGAATGTTAAGTTTGAACTTGCTGCGATTTATCGTTTTTGAGCTATACTGTTCACACATTCACAGACCATTTTTTAAAAACCACTTTTTCTGACACAGGGGACCTCAAAACGTGTATTTCCGGTGAAAACTGGATACGAAAATTGGACACGATTGTAATAAATACTTGCTCTTACTAACTAACTGTAAGAGAAAGTAAACATTTCTAAAATATTAAAAACTTGGAAATTATGTAATTTCTAAATATAGAATCTTCTTCGCGTTTAAGTTCGTGCTTTAAAATACTTAATCATCCAGTCTGTAGCAAACAGGAATGGAACTTTATTGGTTAGATAAATGTTAGACTTGGAGAGAATGTTCAAGGATTCCTATTCCTTGTTAATAAATCTATAATGTAAGTTAAAAGATATGGTGGGTCTTAAAGAGTTATTTACCAGTTATAGAACAGGTTTTATAAGATAATTTGGACGCTGATAAGGGAACACGGATCATCCTTCCAGGAGCTTAATTTATCATCTATCTGGCAAAACGAAGCTTTCATTAACGGTAGTTACTCTAAAACAGTAGGTAATAATATTAAAAACAAACTGCTGTGAAAAATCACATGACATACTGCAATTTACTTAATTATAATCGAGAAATTTTCTTCAGACTTGAAATGTTGGCTAAATGTTTAATTGGATTCAACATTACATTATTGGGGGGGGGGGCTAAACTTAATAAAATGACACTGCTAAAGGACATGTGACCTTCCAATCGAAAAAAAGAACTCGTTTTGTAAAGTCTGATTTCCAGTCAACCGATTTTCTTAAAACTAGAAATTTAGGGGCTCCCCCGTATTTTTTCAATTTTCCCTTTCTCTTGCAGCTGCTAAGGAGACAGTGCTGCGATCGTGTCAAATTTTCGAAACCGAGTTTTCACTGGATATATTATGTTTTGAGGTCCCCTGAGTCCAAGAAAGTATTTTTTTAGAAATTGTTCTGTATGTGTGAACGAAATATCAAGTTTCTGCGAATTTTTTGTTTTTTTGGGGGACATTTTTATGTTGTGGCGGTTGGTTCCGCAGAGTTGGTGGAGTGCATAATTAAGCTTAATTATAAATAACTATATTTAGGTATACATGCTTGCGAGGATGTGAATGTTGTGTGAAAAAGTGAAATAATGACTGAATGCATAATTATAAAAAAACGTAATTATAAAAATCGCTTAATTTTAAATGATGTTAGTTTAAATCGTTATTTAATTTAATTTAAATTTATTTTATATATTTTATATTTTATTTTGATTATTTAATTGTAAAGTAAATCTCCCTCCAACAACACAATTTAAAAACTAGACCCCCACGTGTTGTTTCCATTGTAAGGAAAATTTGCCCTTTAACAACCCAAACACGTGTTTTCCCACCCAGCTGACCATACCCCTTGACCTAGTTTAAGAGTTTAGTTTTAAAAACAGTTAAAAATACCAGTCAGTGTGTAAAGCTGAATTTGCTCTGTGCAAGTCTGTTGTCAGACTGTCTGAAAAACGCATCCTAAAGATGGGCGAACGCGCGAAACCGGTCGAGAATGCAGGCTTCCACGGAAAATGACTCTGATGGGACATTTTTATCTTTACAACGAAAGAGGTTGTATTTAATTGCAATTTTCTCCCCAAATTATCTTATTCCAGTGAGACTTGGAGCCACACTAAAAAGTATAGGACTGAACTCTCAAGCAATGGAATTGTATATCTCAGAAGGATAGTCAGTAAAAGCAGAGGTGGGTGATGGAGGGAGGAATATCATTATAAATATCAACCTGAAAATAATAAATGTAGAAGAAACAATAGAAGGAAACAGGCTTGCATGGTACAGCCATGTCGGCAGGATGGCAGGAAATAGATTGGCCAGGACGGCTCTATGAAGCTATAGAGTAGATGAATGAGACTGAGTGGTTGCCAAGAAAACTTGGGGTGAGGGCCTGCGCGACGATTTGGTTGGTGGAGATGTCAACAATTGGCTTCTGATTGGAGTAATTTGAAGTGGGTGTGTAAAGGAACTCACAACGCACAGGACCACAGAAGAGGTGATGACAAAGAAGAAGAGAAAAATGTTTATAATTTAAACACTCACACAACTCCTGGCGTGAAATATTACTTTCTCTTACGCCAATTAATAAAATTTAATTAACATATTTTCTTTATAATTGCAACGTTTACAATGTTTAATTGGGCTGGTCATACAGTACACTATGGTAGGAGTTATACTTGTATACTTGAACGGACTTGTTCAGAGCGTCTTCTGTCAAAACCAGCAAAGCTTGTACAATTTAAATTTAAACTTAACTGACCAGACCCTCGATACCACTCAAAACACTTTTCTTTTTTGGAAAAAGTTTCAAATAAAAGTGATACGCTTTTATCTGTGAAGTGGACATTCCAAATTTAGAGAAAAGCACTGTAGCCATTCACTCAATTTTTCTGGGAAATTGTTTCAGATAAAAGGAGAGGTATATATGTATGAAGATAGTATAAGAAGTTTAAACAAAAGAGTTGAAGCCTTTTCTAGAAAATTACGAAAAACAGAAAAAAAAAAAAATTCAGTAAAATGGCTGTTCCGGTTGATAGATATTGCCTGGAAACCTTCGTGTCAGATGTAGTATATTAATGCAATACCAAATTTGAACGTCCTCGATTTTTTCGTTTGTGAGATATTTTGTTCACCAACACCAGACAGACACATAAAACCAGGCCATTGACATATATATGTTTCTAACTCAGGGAACTTCAAAACGTGTATTTCCGGTGAAAACTCAATTTGGCATACTTGACATAATCCTATTATTTCGTATTTTATTGCATACAAAGAAAAAAAAAACTTTGACTTAAATTAAATATTAGTTTAATTGAAATTAAATTTGTATGTGGAAATCTGCCGTACAAAAGTCCACGGATTTGTTGTATTGTTTTTGATATCAGTATTTCAAATATTAGTTCTTGTTTTATAAGTTTTTAAGCTATAAAGGCAAAATACAATTCATATTTTTCTTTGATCTTTCTCTATTTAATTAACTTTAATGATATTACTTTAAGATGAACAAAACAATCGCCTTTACAAAGAGGACATTAAAGAAAACAAATTATCAAGTTTTTCCTTTGTTATCTTTTATATCATTAAACAAATCTCTAGGGAATAGAAATGACAATAATATTTATTTCTTTAGATATTATTTAGGTCGGTTATGTAATAAAATGTTAAGAATGAATTTTCCAAGAAAATGGCATGTTATTTTTTAATATTTCCATATTGGTGAAATTTCAAAAATCTAGATGGCCGTCAAGGTTCCAAACTTTGATCGATTTTGTTTAAAGGAGGTTACATTAATTATTACTATCACCCACCTGTCAGCAATATCACGCAATGTAAGAGCAAGTATTGCGATCATGCAATTTTTTTTTTATATTTACAGGAAGTAACAAGTTTTGAGGTCCTCTGAATCCTGAATTTTTTTATATTTATATTCTTATGCTAATAATAACTTCTATTATCAATGGATCTAACTATTGCTACTGCTTTCATTAATAGTAAGAGAGATTAGCAAGTTCTGTCACAAGTACTTGTCATAATAGAGAGATCAAACAGTAATTACTGGTATGGAAAGCAGATCGTTATTAGTTCCTAGTTGTAGTCAAGCCCAGAGTGACTGTTTGCTACCTATTACCAAGTAGAAGTTTTGGTTCAGATGAATGAACTATCATGGTGTATTTCAACTGACTGAGAATTGATTAGATGTAATAGTTTATTGGCTGCCTATTGACATTTCCTCTCATCTTTATTATAAATATAAACACATTTCTATTTTATTCTAGATCACAGGGCCTCCGAAAGGAAGCAGATGCACTTAGTTCTCAGTGGCCCCGAATGCTCCACTTTTACATCAATCCTGTCCCAGGTGACAGAGCCCTAACGGTCATCTGGGCTACAGATGGAACAAAAGGGATAGGAAGAAGACAAAAAGGTAGGAATTATGATAGATATCTCCAAACCAAGGTCAAAAATCAAAAGACCTACAGAGAAGGAGATGGGGTGGAAAATTGATGGATTTTTCACTTTCTCTCGGAAAATAGTTGTGACTTCCCCACGGAATACCAGTTGACACGCCTAAGGAATCCAACAAATGAATCCCCTGGTACGTAGTTTGGGTCCACCAAAGAAGAAGACAAGACACCCGGTCCACACCTTGTGGAGGCTTGATTTCAAAAGGTATCTTCGACTACAAATTCCACACAAGAAGTCTAGCGCCAAACTTGAAAAATCATCAAAATTCCCACAAAAAAATATGCGCTAAAAGTCCATTTTGAGAAAATATATTTGTAAGCAGACCGACTCGTCCATCATATCTCCTCACTAGCTTTTCCTCAAAATATTTTTAGGCATGACGATTAAATTTTACTCAGATCCAGTACTTCTTAGAGTTTTTTTTCTTACTTCTAATAAGAGGATTTATTGCAATAGTGCCAAATTTTCGAGATTGAAATTTTACTGTGAGTTTATGTTTTGAGGTCCCCTGAGTCAGAAACGTGTTTTGTTTTTTTGTTTTTTTTAAATTTGTGTGTCATCATAACTCAAAAACTAAAAAATATCTCAGAAAGTTCGACCTTGACATTCCGTTTGAGTAACACCATGGGATCCGAAAGAAGTTATCTGTCTAATTTTCTCAACCGGAAGTACCACTTTACTGAATGGTTTTTCTTTAAACTTAATGGATTATATAACTACAACTATTATTTGAAAAAATTTTTTGAGGAAATTCATTTAAGGGGTATTTTAGGGGGGAGAGGTGTTATGTTTTCTTATAAATTGCGATGTCAGTTTATTATACAATTCTATCATCTAAATAATATAAATTATAATTAAATATGTTGCCAAACACCATATTTGAAGAAAATTAGTTGTCCCGAAGTGGGTAATTTCAGTTTTTCGGTTTTCTGCAATGAACTCTATAAAAACGCCGATTGATTCCATTACATTCGTTACACTCACTATAAATACAGATACTTTTATTTGAAACTTGTTTTCTGAAAAAGTTTAATTAAGAGGTTTTTGAGGATTGAGGTTATGTTTCCCTCAAAATAATGGCTTCATTAAGTCTAAATTCAGCCAGTATAACGCTGAAGATATTTGCCGTAAAATGCAGTAAAAGAAAGTGTTTCACAGTCGATTTTTTATATGTTTTATTTCGAGATCTACAGTCGTAAAAGAAAGTAAATGATATTAATTAAACAAATAAACAATATATAATGTATCTGTCTGGCCAAACTAAAATATTGTTTATATATAGTATAAGGAACAGTAAGTAATTGAGGACGATATAAATACACGTTGTTATTTAGTAATGGTGAGGTTGCACTTTGACCTGATCAACACTATTTCCAGTCAGATATGATAGTTTACAGGTTTTCTATGTCACCTGCGTGGTTGGTTAGTCGTATTTATAGCTTGGCTTGCAACCATGAACTGAAAGAGACGGTAAGAGAGTGTGGCGAAGAGCACCTAGCAATTGAAGAGAGTCAAGTTTATCTGAAACCAAATGTCACACCACGCCCTCTAAACACAGGAAGTCTGTCGGTCCTTTTTTCCCCCTGCTTTGTACTGCTGCATCTCTTTTTACACACACACCTACACACTGGGAATCCTGCCTTTTGCAATTCCTATTCACACTGTTTCTATGAACAGTCTCGTCTGCACCCTGTCTTATGTATTCTTTTTCAGATCTGTTAAAATATTAATACTTTATTCCTGGTCACATACACAGTTTCCATATTAACTTCAATGGAAATACATATATTCAACCTTTCTCCAGAAACCAATGAAATTCTTACAATCAAAGTTCGTATTTAAGTAACCTGTAAGTTGTGAAGGATTGGGACACTTCAAGGACATTTATCAGGATAGAACCACTTTGGGCCAGTTCAAAATCGTGAATCACTCATACGATTCTCTCAGTGTAATTGAATCACTCATTGCGTTAAAGTTTGTAAAAAAATGCAGAGTTCAGCAGAAATAGAACTTATTCTATTAATATAATATTTTCGTTTTGTAATTGTATGGAATCAAAGTCCACGCGCTGGCTGCAATTCTCTTACAAACAAATCAGTAGTCGAGCTGGGTCTGTCCGAGAGACACACATTTTGTTACATGTAATAGCGTCACAGCGCCATTGGTGAATATTTTTCATCATTAGTTTTTCATCTCGTTAAGAGAAAACGGATCGTTGCACCCTGTGAACGATTCTTGTGGGCCCCATCACGGCTCCGCACTCAAGTGTCTCTCAAGAGAATTTTTTTCCTCATACATCTACATACAAGATTCATAGCTACCAGCCATTCAACTCAGAGCCAACAGCCGCTTCATCTATCACTGCACCATCGTCCATCACTTTCCGTTTTGTTGTGAATATTTATTTCATATTGGATTGAAGTATGTAAGTGCCATACTTTTATAATTAACAAATAAACTATTGTGTTTCTGAACGATTTTCAATTCAATTCAAATATAACAATTTTCCTGTTAGAGGGTTATTTAACCAGCACCTCTCAATTGGTGGGAGCTCTCTCGGGCGTAATACTCTCCCGCGGAGCATATCACAAACATATTTGGTCCTCCGACCTGGATTTAATAAGCATCAAAATTCTTTGTTAAAAATAAAAATATTAATAACCCTCCGAGACCCAGATTAACTGACACTTGAAATCTACATTTGGAAATTGTTTGCTATTGCTTCAGCCAAATTAATTAATATAGGCTGGAATTATATTTAAATTTATATTTATTTATAAATTATATTCATAATCATTAATCATTATCATTAATAAATATCATAGCTAATGTGTCAGTGATTGGATACTCACTTAGATAAAATTAAAGTATTAATTAGTTTAATTCAAATAAATTGTAAAAGTGTGTGATTTATTTTCGTATTTAATTTAGAATGGGTTTACATTTTAGGATTAATACTGAATATTGACCTAGTTAATACATAGTGAAGATTAATACGCATACCTATTGACCTATTGAAATAACTTACTTTTTGCAGTTTTTGTTTTGGTTAGTTGATAGTTAAATGAACAGCAGTATTGTTTAATTTTTGTTCTGTTTAAAACTATTTTTTTTTTATTTTTCTTTAGTTAATTTATCTAGATAAACTCATTATGCATTTAAAAAAGGAATGAAATAATTACTAAATAAGAAAATCGATATTGTATAATGATATCGTATATTTTGTTTCATTGTCAGTCTGTTAAAGTGGCAAACAGATAACATTTTGTTTTGTAATATTTACAGTAAGTTAAAATTAATATAATATTTCAGTTAAATCATACTGTATATATTATACAGCTATATAGTCATGTTCGTCAGAGAAATATAATAATCTCTGTGAAAATGTTTATTCATATGTATTGATGTTTGTCCATAGGTATGTACTTCTGTGTTTTCCTTTTGGAACAGTAGGTGCCATTTGTGAGACAGAGCATTTTATTCACTTCCGTTTCCTTTATTAGGCAGTGGAGTTGTTGACGGTTTGAGAGATTAATAATTTTTACTCACAAATAATAAGGTAATATTTAATCATACTACTCTTGTCTTTTTCTTTCTTTGAATTTTGACAGATATTTTCTCATCATTGTGTGTTCAGGTTTTTGTCAAATTCTTTGCATTCAAAGTTAATAATGCCTCCGAAAGGTGATGCTAGTAAGTCAGAGTTAAGATTAAGTGATCTAGAAGATGAAGTAAATGACTTGATCGATGATCTAAAAGAAACAAAAGCAGTAGGTGAGGCCTCTGTAAGTGACCCAAGTAAATTCCCTTGCTTCAAGCGCGATTGTCGCGTATTGATGACACTTATAAAAAATTTTTGAAACTTGTTAATGAAGCCATAAGACTTGCGTCATCTCTGGAAAGGGCCGAATGTGTAGAAAGATTAAGTACTCTAAGAATAAACACTCGAAGTGTTTACTATGAAGCCTTGTCTTTTAACACAACGGAAAATATTGATACTTCAAGTCCTATACCATTTGCTAATGTTTCAAATTCTTGTGAAACTCAACCTTTTATAAAGCTACCTCCCATAACTTTACCTACATTTTCAGGTGATATTACTACTTGGGCTTCCTTTAAAGATACCTTTATTTCCTTAATTCATTCAAATATCAGATTAAGTCCAATACAGAAATATCATTATCTCAAGTCTTCTTTGAAAGGTTCTGCCGCTCATGCAATTTCCTCCATTCCTGTTACTTCCCAGGATTATGCTCAGGCTTGGAATGCATTGACACTCCGTTATGATAGTAAACGTCTTCAAGCAACTAATTATTTGAATAAAGTATTCACCTTTAAACCTTTAACCAAAAGGAATTATCATGCTTTAGAGCAATTTTCTGAGGTTGTATTGGAGAGTGCTAATGCGTTTTTTAATTTAGATTTACCCGATGCTGCTGGAGTTATTCTGTGGTCCTTGTCAATGAGATTACTTGATCTGAAGACTCGAGAACGTTTTGATCAGGAGTTCTCTGATCACTCATCAATTCCAACCTTTAAAGATTTCGCAGAATTTATTCATAAGGAGCGTGTTATGCTGCAGGCTCAATCGATGACAATGGCTACTGGGATAGCTTCATCAGTTCCCTCAGCTAAGTATGATAAAATTTCTAAACAAGTTTTAATGTCCACTGAAGGTTTCAATTCATCAAATAATTGTCGGTTATGTAAGGGCAGTCATCGTTTGTATCAGTGCACAAAATTCTTATCCCTCACTCCTTATCAGCGTTTTGAACGCATTAAATGTTTGAAATTATGTTCTAACTGTTTACGTGCTCATAATTCTTCCAAATGTCCCGTTACTAAACGATGTAGACATTGTAATAAGAAACATAATACCCTTTTACATTTCTCCTCTTCAAGGAGTGAATTGTCTACTATTAGTCAGCCTTCCAAACGAAACGTCTCCAAAACTCATGTTACTGAGTCGAATGAACAAACTAGAAGTGGAGTCACAATTAACTCGGGATCGTCTCCACCCCCTAAGGATAGATTGGAACATTCAAAACAACCCGCTACTTCAGAAAGTGAAAAGGGAGTTATCTTTTCCACTTCTGGTGCCCAAGAAATTAATGTTCTATTAGGCACAGCAATAGTGAATATCCAGGTTAATGAGGAATTATTCCCAATTCGAGTCCTCATAGACTGCGGATCACAGAGGTCGTTCATAACTACGTCCTGTGCTAACGCATTAGGTTTACATTGTGTAACCAACCCACAAAAACTTGGGTGGATTTGCCGATACGCCCATTAAGGGCGGAAAGTACCAAGTATCTTGTATCCTGACTCCAAGGATTCATCTTTAGAATTAAGAACCAACGCTGTTATTGTACCGCATATAACGGAAAAATTACCGGTATTCCCTGTGCCCATTGATGTAAGGAAACATTTTGAAAATTATAAATTAGCAGATCCCTTCTTCTGGAAACCCGGAAAGATAGATTTTCTCCTTGGGGCAGATTTATTTAGCGAAATTCTTTTAGGAGAATCAATAATTTCCAAAAACGGATACCCTAATGCTGTCAACACTATTTTCGGATGGATTGTAGTAGGAAAAATGGGAATAAGTTGTGAAGTTTCAAACCCCTCTATGACTTTAATGACCTTAAACCCTTCCACTGAGAAGGAACCATTAGATCATCTCATCCAGAAATTTTGGGAGATTGAATCTGTACCTTCGGTGTCTAGTCATAGTCCAGAAGAGATCCATTGTGAGCCGCATTTTGTTAAGAATCACTGTCGGGACGAAACTGGACAGTACATGATTAAATTACCATTCAAAGAGCCAACTTCTGTCCAATTGGGCGATTCATATAAATTGGCTGCACAACGATTCCGGAGGCTTGAGTACCGCCTAGATAAAGATCCCTCTCTAAAAGAGGAGTATTCCCAAATTATTCGTGACTACTTAAACTTAAATTACATAAATAAAACACTTCAAATGGGTAAATATTTTTCTCCCACATCACTGTGTAAGGAAAGAAAGTACATCTACCAAAGTGCGAATTGTCTTTGATGCTTCCGCATCAACAGAACTAGGCTCATTAAATGATAAACTTTTAGTAGGTCCCAAACTCCAATTAGATATTCAAAATGTAATATTAAACTTTAGACAATATCGTTTTGTAATTACGTCTGATATTTGTCAAATGTATTTACAAATTTTGGTGCATCCTGAGGATCGCCAATATTTACATTTTCTGTATAGGTTCAACAGTTCTGACTCTTTATCACAGTTTGAATTGAACCGTCTGCCTTTCGGCTTGGCTTGCTCCCCCTTTTTAGCTATACGTAAGTTACGACAATTAGTGTCTGACGAAGGTTCTCCTTATCCACTAGCATCCTATACTTTATTAAATGAAATCTATGTCGACGATATCCTTACCGGCGCTGATTCCGTTGAAGCCGCCATACAACTGCAAAAGGAGTTAGTACAATTACTGAAAAAGGGAAGGTTCACCTTAAAGAAATGGTCAAGTAATTCGAAAGAGTTAATGTCACATATCCAGCATGATGTTCAATAGACTCCTATTTGCTTCGCGGATACGGATAATCCGTGTATTAAAGTACTGGGAATGAAATGGGACCCAATGCTAGATTGTATTGCTTATAATATTCGCCCTCATGAAGTTATACTAACTAAGCGAGGCATAATGTCCACTATAGCGCGAATGTATGACCCCCTGGGGTACCTCGCTCCGGTTATTTTTAAAGCCAAGTCTATGTTGCAAAAATTGTGGACTTTAAAGTTAGATTGGGATGAACCAGTCCCACAGATGATTGCAGAATCCTGGAACGAATTTTGTTCTGAATTACCCATACTAGGGGAATTGCGCATCCCTCGATGCGTTTTCTCATCGAAACAATGTCATAAATCTATTTTAGGATTTGCCGATGCCTCAGAGTTGGGATATGCAGCCTGCATTTATCTGCGTAACCAATATTGCTCAGGGTCTGTTGAAACAACACTTTTACTCGCCAAAACGCGGTTGGCCCCATTAAAACCTCTATCTGTACCCAGACTTGAACTATGCGCAGCAGTTTTGTTAACACAAATGTTACTAAGTATTCAATGTTTTCTGAAACCATTGTCTATTGATTCCACTTTTCTATTCTCGGATTCTAGTATCGTGCTAAGCTGGATTCGCTTACCGCCTCATACATTAAAAACCTTTGTGGCGAATCGAGTAACGATTATATTGGAACACTCTGATGTGAATAATTGGTATCATGTAGGATCTAATGATAATGCCGCAGATGTTGCGTCACGTGGGCTTTCCCCTGCGGCGCTCATTAATCAAAAGCTGTGGTGGCATGGGCCCCAGTGGTTAAACGATTCTTCCTCAACATGGCCTATCTCAAATCAATACACTTTTCCTGTTCCCGAAATGAAATCGAAGGCAGTAACATTAATTAACAAATCGTCTTCCTCGAGCTTTATTGAAATAATAGGAAGATTTTCGTCCTATACAAGATTACTTAGAACATTCGCTTACGTTTTGAGATTCGTGAACAAACTGAAAAGAGAATCAACCGCTAGACAGATAGGAACGTTGGGATTAAATGAACTGCATAAAGCGAAATTGACCTTGATACAGGCTACTCAGTGGCATCATTTTCATTTGGAAGTGCCTCTAAATAACTCCAAGAATTCGTCTCTACACTCTTTGTCCCCATTTATAGATTCATGGGGAATTGTCAGGGTGGGCGGAAGGTTAACTAATAGTCCCTTAACATACGAGGCTAAATTTCCAATATTACTTCCTTATAAATCTCATTTCTCGGAACTCTTAGTCGATTACTATCATAAATGTTATCTACACGCGGGTCCTCAACTCTTGTATTCATTAATTCAACGAAGTTATTGGATTATATCCGGTCGTCGGTTAATAAAATCTCGTATACGTCAGTGTGCAACGTGCTCCAAATTCTGCAAGAAGGCTATCACTCCATACATGAGTGACCTTCCACGAACAAGATTCGAGCAGGGCAGATGTTTCATAAACACAGGCATAGACTTCGCCGGTCCATTCATGACCAAAGAGACCAAACGTCGCAACTCGACGTTGTTAAAATCCTATCTTGCCTTATTTGTCTGTTTGAGCACAAAGGCTGTTCATCTTGAAATCGTCTCTCAACTGTCAACGGATGCGTTTTTGGCAAGTTTAGACAGATTCATTGCTAGGCGAGGACTGCCGTCGAAGATCCTCTATGATCATGGCACAAATTTTATCGGTGCTGAGAGGTATCTAAGAAATTTGTACATATGGCTTAGAACCGAGGAAGTTCAGACCTCTATCAAGAACCATCTTAATAACCAGCAAGTACATTGGGAATTTATCCCACCAGCAGCTCCTCACTTTGGAGGAATCTGGGAAGCAGGTGTTAAATCCTTTAAGCATTACTTGTATCGGGTGCTAAATGGGCGATCTTTTACTTTTGAAGAACTGGTGACACTATCTACTCGTATAGAAGCCATTTTAAATTCACGCCCTCTTTATCCACTTTCCAATGCACCTCATGAATATGATGTTTTGACCCCAGGACATTTTTTGATTGGGGCTCCAATGGTGTCCTTGCCGGAGCATAATTTCCGAGAAACTCCTATTCATCGTTTATCCCGGTGGCAATTCTTGCAACAATGCATTCAACACATATGGTCACGTTGGCGGAGAGACTATCTAAATTCCCTTCAACAACGGGTTAAGTGGAAGGAACAACTAGAGAATATACAGGTTGATACTTTAGTATTATTGAAGGAACCTAAGGCTTCTCCACTTCAATGGCCTACTGGCCGAATTATCGAAACTTATCCGGGAATTGACGGAGTGACCCGGGTTGTTAAACTTAGGACTCCAAATGGAGAGTATGTTAGGCCTGTCACACAACTGGCACCTCTGCTTCCAACTTAATGCAACCTGAATCTGTATGGTTATTCTGCACAACTTACATTGTATTCATTTTTATAGTTTAGCCGGATTTTTTCTACTAAAAAATGGTGGGCGGTATGTTAAAGTTTGTAAAAAAAATGCAGAGTTCAGCAGAAATAGAACTTATTCTATTTATATAATATTTTCGTTTTGTAATTGTATGGAATCAAAGTCCACGCGCTGGCTGCAATTCTCTTACAAACAAATCAGTAGTCGAGCTGGGTCTGTCCGAGAGACACACATTTTGTTACATGTAATAGCGACACAGCGCCATTGGTGAATATTTTTCATCATTAGTTTTTCATCTCGTTAAGAGAAAAACGGATCGTTGCACTCTGTGAACGATTCTTGTGGGGCCCCATCACGGCTCAGCACTCAAGTGTCTCTCAAGAGAATTTTTTCCTCATACATCTACATACAAGATTCATAGCTACCAGCCATTCAAACTCAGAGCCAACAGCCGCTTCATCCATCAACTGCACCATCGTCCATCACTTTCCGTTTTGTTGTGAATATTTATTTCATATTGGATTTAAGTATGTAAGTGCCATACTTTTATAATTAACAAATAAACTATTGTGTTTCTGAACGATTTTCGATTCAAATATAACAATTTCCTGTTAGAGGGTTATTTAACCAGCACCTCTCAATTGGTGGGAGCTCTCTCGGGCGTAATACTCTCCCGCGGAGAATATCACAAACACATTGTCTTAATGTAATTGTATAATTATAAAATTTACAAAATCTCATTAACTTGGTAATATACCTAAAATATAGCTGACCTAATATATAAAAAAATATTGTGCTTCAGTGAGGTAAAATAGTAACTCAACCAGTGCAGATTATAACAAAATGTTGATTTACATTGTAATCCAGATTCTTCCGGACTACTTTCATATCAATTTTCCAGAAATACGGTTTAAACAAAAGTGTTAGGTTTAACGTCTTTGAATATATATACATACATGGTCTTTTAGGTTTCTGTGGCCACTCAGGTCTTCGGGTTTATACCGCATTAGTGTTTGTTACAAACCGTCGTTTTCGCCCATATTGCAATGGGCTTCTTCAGGGTAGTTGCCTTGAATGCCAAAGCAATACTGATCACCGACAAAACTAGCATAATATTATAGTATAAAACAGCAATACTTTTTAGTACCCAATAGGAGAAAGTAATTAAAACTTATTTATTTAACGGTCCAGAACTTGCTTACAGATATTATTATGAAAAATTAAATCTCATTTCAAAGACCTATATATATATATTTATATATTGGAATTACGTTTTCATGAAGCTTCCAGTAATGATAGACATGGAAGGTGAGGAGGATTAATTTAGCTTTTGAAAACGCATCAAGCGTGCTCAAATCAAACACATTGCACAGTATCCCTTGATTAAACCAGACATTATCTCAACGAAAACAGCCTTTGCAGTACACATTGACAATTATCTATATGACACCTCTGTGTTATTTCTGTGTTTTATGCAATTTATAAATATTATATCTCAGTTATATTAAATATCTCAGTTAGAGTTATAAATCCTTTTCTGGCACTCTAATTTATTGTAAATATGTATTGGACGTAAAATAAAGAATATTATTATTTTTAAATATTATATAAAATTTATATTAAAATTTAATATCACATCCCCCCTTTTTCAATTAAAATTACCAAAAAAAAAATCCATTTATATTTTAATTATTCTGTTTAATTAATGTATTATTATTTATTTTTGATTATTGATTACCATTAATTGAAAATTGTTTTCACTTTTTATTAAATGAATTCATGATAATGATAATATCAAATGATAAAATTATAACAATTACTTACCTCTCGAAGGTCTAAAATGAGCCTACTACTGCATATTAAATCTCTACAGTGTATGAAAAAGAAATCATATATGAAAAACTCCCTAGATTTTCTCATACTTTAATTCTCAAAATCCTGATTGACAAATTCTCTTAAAAACTGATAATTTTATTAATTATTTAATTATCGTTAATCAGGTTATTGTTCCATCAGGTGGATAAAAATTAGGACTGCAAGATTTTTAGCGCGAGTACCCGTAAGGTGTTAGGGTGTTTTGACAAACGATTAACTCTTCTTTGACTGGATGAATTCCTTAATGATTTCTTTTTGAGTGACATAACTGGTTGATGAATATTTTCTATCCCCTTTTTTAATAAAACTCGTTTATGAATTTCCTTCAACTAGTATTAGCCCTGGCTGAGTTGGGCCCCGTTCGTAATAGAGGTATTGCTTAGTCCGTATAGCTTGGCCCATAAGGCTTGCGATGTGAGCTATTGTTGCTATGTGTCCTGTAATATTGAGGTGCAGTTGTGTCCAGTCCCCTTGCTCATAAGATTTTTCTACATGACGTATGGTGTCATTACACTACCAGTTTAAGGAATATTTAAGAAAGTATAATAATGCTGTAAATTGACATTTTCGGTTAATTAATTTGAAGTACTTTGAGTTAGCACATTGGAGGGAGCTGACTGAGAGCAACGTTATCTTAGGACTTCCTAAAAATAATTTTCCAAGTAGAAGAACGTTTTAAATAAAACTGATAAGACTGTAAATGTGTAGATTTTTTTAAAGGAAGTTTGAATAAAATCATTGCGGCAATTTCCGCTAAAATCGTGAAAACCTGTGAATGTATATGGGAACTTAAAAAAAAAGAAAACAAGTTGGAGCTGTTTTTCGAGAAAAATACGAAAAACTGAAAAACTTAATAATTTTGTACTCCTGTTGACGGATTTTGACCGAACACTTCATCAGATCCGCAGATGGCAGTAGCAATTCTAAACTTGCGGTGATATTTCCGTTATTTTAGACTTCAAATATCTATTTCCGGTGAAATCTCAATTTCGAAAATTTAACAGGATCGTAATAATTTTCATTTTTTGTTAATTAAATTGTTTTGTCACTGTTCAAATCGTCTGATATTACTAAAAAAAAAAATAATAATAATAAATAAATTAGATTATTCATTTATGATGTAAACCACTCACAAGTCTGGCGTCAGCTGTGAAGAACTGTAGAAACCTCATTAATCATAGTGGCATAGCTTACACTTCAGGCTACATACAGACTAATACTAGTATAGTGAAATTAATTACAGAGCAGTCAGGCTCCTACAATATATAAAATACATTTGTACATCTGAGATCAGTAGTGAACAAATTGAAGAAAGTTTCAAGTCTTAACATCTTTATTTGTTTTAACTGGCGCGAGAAATATGGACTACTTGGAACAATATCAAAATGTTTCACTGAGAAATAATTACCAATAAAATTAATAATTTTCCTCTAAAGGGCCACTACAGTACAATTTACGGTTCTAAACAAATTTATATAATATTAATTATACATTAAAATCATTGCTAGAATACCAAATTTGAAGATAATCGGTTAACCGGAAATGTTAATCTGCAAAATAGGTTTGTGAGTCTTTTCGAATTTTCTCGAAACCGGTACCATCAATTTTTTTGCTAAAATTAAAATGCTTCCTGCACCGATATAAATCTTTCGCTTTTATCTACCGCCAGCTTATTTCTGGAAAAATTGCATTTTAGAGCTGTTCTTGAATGATGCTAAGGAGCTGTGGCAGAGGGCGTGCCAAACCCTGTAAACACATTCAGGTAAACAAGTATAATACCCGCCATCTCTATTTATATAGCTATTACAAGCCCAACTTAACGTTTGAGTGAACACTGAACATTATAAAGTGCAATAAGAGAAAGTCCTGTGAGTGTTTCATACCAGCGTTTTTACTTTCTCTTACTTTCTCTTACTTTCTCTTACTTCCAGCAAGAAGAAGGAAAAAAATGTTTTTAGCGATTCATCTGTATGTCAGTGTGTGTGTGTGTGTAAACACAAAGATACAAAATCGCAGTAAGTATGAACTTGTTATTTATTCTGTTTAGGAACTAACCACAATATCTAACACTAAGTTTCGGGGAAAATTTACCAACTGAAAGGATGAATCAACTACATGCTTTCTTTTTTCAGTTTTTCGAGCTTTTGTTTGAAAACAGTATACTATCAAGCCACATAAATACCTAACACAATTATTTGAAACATTTTCCTGGGAAAATTAATTTTTTTGTGGCAAGTTCTGAGGGAACAGAGCATTATGCTTTCCTTTCAGCACAATGTATGGTTTTACCATTTATGCAATATTAATATAATTATTAACTTTTTTTTTTTTTAAACTAATATAAATTTAGTTATACAAGGGACTCGAACTCGGGACTTACCAGTTACAAGTCCATGCTCATGACCACTAGACCAACACCCGTCCCTTATTAATATAATTATAATCATTGATAAAAAACCAAATTTGAAGAAAATCAGTTAACCAGAAGAGCTTACATAATAGGTTACGTTACATAATAGGTTTTGTTACGTACAAGTGATATATTTTTAATAATATTAAAGCAGTAAGTTATAAATTTTAATATTCATCGTAAAATTAAAGGTTGAAAAGAAGAATCTGTGTAGCAGACAAACACACACGCACATATGTACATACAGACACACACACACTCGTTCACACCAGCATTTTGTATCAGAATTTCGAACAAACTTTGACCTGTGCTACCCTGTACTGTTGTCATGTAAGTTAGTTAGTATCACTGTAGTTTTCGTACGAGTACGATCTCCACCGCCATCAACTCTATGTAGGTTATATTATTTGTAAAACTTAACAAATTAAACGTACCATCATCATCATCAATTTGTCATTTGTTAAAGTGAAGTTATAGTGGAAATATATCTGTTTTATCATAGCACCAATCTTTTCTCTGAGCTACCCATCGGGAGACTACTACGGTGGAACTCCAAACCGTCTTTATCCCGAACATTTTGGTCCTCCGTTCTGGATATTTTAAAATTGGTGCTCTGTTCTAAATAATTTAAAACACCATTAAAGATTTTGGCCATCAATCTGCATCACCTTATAATACATTTATGAAGAGTTCGTTCTCAGAGTGGGGGAACATTGAAATACTATTCTGAAGTTTTCATCAACCTAACTGGAATATTTTAAAATATTTTCAAGAATTGATCATCATACTGGGCTGTTAAAATCATATTTTGAAGGAAAATTCAGGTATTCTTTATTACCATTTATTACGTTTAGTGGATTCTCATTGGGTGCTGCGTAATGAGTCATACAGACTGACCTACAAACTTTCAACAAATCAACTATGGCTCTAGTGGTCAACTCATCGATTCCATCAATTTAAATTAATTTATGTTTTAATAAAAGAGAAAATTAACTTCAGCATTTTGCGTAAATATTCATAGATTATTTTCAATATTATTCAAAAGTGTATTGCAATAAATTAGCACAGGTCATTCAAATTGCGATTAATTAAATTTTATTTTGGTGCGTAGGTTACATAATTTATTGAATATTTTCTTTATAAATTCATCTGTAAATAATTTTATTTTAACATTTATTTGAATTCTTACTTTTCAACCAGTATTTAAAAAAAAAAAAGTTATTATAAGAATATAGACTGGTTTTCACTTTATTAATACCAACTTCATTTGATAGATGTTTACAAGCAATCAGAATTAAATATCGGACTTGGTTTATTTGTAAAATAGTTTGTTTTTTTGTAAATCTCTTTGTAAATTTTGTTTAACCAATCTTTTCAGCTTTGCTTATGTTTAATTATTTTCTTTCCGTTTTTTAAAGAATGAGTTTCAGTTAATTTATGAACATTTCAAAATTGAGCGTTACTTTGTATGTATATAGATTGATTTCTAAGTTTGTTTGTGTGTGCTGTTGCAGGTTTTCTAGCTATTCATGTTTTAAATGTTCGTTCATTCTATTGATGATTATAGGAATTAATTATGAGTTAATTTATAAACAATATAAGTTGAGTACATCTCATTTAATATAGGTGGATCATTTCTCAGGTATCAGATTATTTATGGTTATCATTTTGGCATCTATCAGCCAATATTTATCTATTATATGTACATATAACACTTGTATTTCTGACTTCGCCCACTAACCTAATTTATTTATGTTGACAACTAATTTCTGCTTTATTAATTTGCAGATACATCACTTACAAAATTCTGAATAATTCTTGAATTGATATTTTATCATAATTTTCTATAAATTATACCTTTATCATGGCAACTACCAACCCACCCGATTCCGCTCCTACTAGCGATATTCCTACCCTTACCATTGACCAAAAAATCACCTTAGGGCGTAAAAAATTAACCGCAATAGTAAAAGAAATTAAATCAGTTGTAGATGAGGCCAGAGCAGCAGTTGCGGGTCAGGATAGCCGTGCTGAAAACAGGTTCTTAGGAGCATTTAGATCTTTGGACACGGTCTATGAGAACTTTAAGACAATTTGGGACCGATTAATGGAGTTATATTTACTGAAGGGTTCGGAAAGCATTTTTCCCTCTGACGAGGACACCACAATACAGCAGGCTATTGTAAGATACTATCGGGAATGCTGTGAGGTATATGTTTTATTTACTAAACCAATGTCTAAATCTATATCCAATAGTGATGTTACTGGTGCCTGTACTTCTCGAGTTTCACAACGAAACTTGCCTGAGATAAAGTTACCCCAATTTGATGGTCGATTGAAACAATGGCCCATGTTTAGAGACACATTTACTTCTTTGGTGCATAGTGACGCCTCACTCACTCCCATGGAGAAATATCACTTCTTATTGGGCTCTTTGAGTGGGCGCGCTCTCTCTGCTCTCAAATCTGTCCCCTTAACCGCAGAGAATTATGAACAGGCCTGGACAGCTCTGAATACGCAATTTAACAATCGGAGGCGCTTAGCGCATTCCTATTTAAATCAAATTATAAATTTTAAGCCACTACAAGGGAAGTCATCTTTTTCTTCCTTGCAAGAGTTTCTCTCAGTAGTAGGAGAGAATATCACATCCCTTAACCAATTGAAGATAAACGATTTAAGTGAATATATTTTGTTCGAATTAGCTGTAAGATGTTTGGACTCGGTTACCAGAGAGTCTTTTGAGATTTGTATGATGGAGGAGAACGTTGAATTCCCAACTGCTATTAGACTTATGTCTTTCGTACAAAGTCGCTGCAATTCGTTAGCTTTGGCTAATCCTCCCTCAGATGAATCAACGCCACCGAAAGCTTCCACTTGCCTGAACACGCCAAACAAATTTCAACCAAGGGGGACCAGCCTGACTTCAAGGAAATCCGGCACTTCCTTGTTTGTTCAAACGTCCTCTGCTTCAACATCTAGTAATAAGGGAGTTGAAGTAAAATCTCCTTCTGATGCTACCAAATCTAAACGTTTGTCATGTTTTGTTTGCACTAAGCCTCATATATTGAGGGAATGCCCCACTTACCAATCGAAATCCCCTGCGGCGAGATACCAGTTATTAAGCGAGTGGTCTGGTTGCAGAAACTGTTTGCATCCTGGTCATCGCACCAACCAATGTACCTCAAGAAATGTTTGCCGAGAATGTAGTCGTCGTCACCATACCACATTGCATTTTTCTACTCCTGCTAAACCTACCCAACAAGCAGTTACTATTTCAAATACACCTGCCCCCCTGGTACTGAAGATCGCTCGGCCTTGACCTCCATCACTAATGAAAATACTGAAGTGCTGTTAGGCACGGCTCTAGCTCGCATTAGGGATCACCTTGGTCATTACCAACCAGTTCGCCTAGTGATTGACTGTGGCAGTCAGTACTCCTTTATATCTCAACCATGCATTGAACGCTTGCACTTGACCCTGTAAGCTTTAAAAAAGGCATCTCCGGTATTGGACAAACGAGCTTAAAAGAAGTTAAAGGGAAAGTCTCTTGCTCTTTAATCCCCGTTGATAGTAATAATGTAGAACTTCAAGTGGACGGTGTGGTGGTTCCCACAATTACCTCTCATCTTCCCCAAGTGACTGTTCCCATTGAGGTTCGCCAACACTATATTGGTTTAACTCTCGCTGACCCAGAATTTTGGAAACCGGGTCCCATAGATTTATTGTTGGGTGCTGATGTGTTCGCTCAAGTAGTGTCTGGTCTGCCATCTCTTATCAAACCCTCTCAGCCACAAGTTGTGGATACCATCTTCGGGAAGGTATTGATTGGACAGTTTGTCAGTGCATGTTCACCACCCAATCATACCTCTTTATTTATATCTGGCGAGCCAAATATTGCAGACCTAATGAAGAAGTTTTGGGAAACTGAAGAAATTCATAAATCGATTCCCACATCAGCTGATGAACAGAAGTGTGAAAACCATTTCCAGCACACATATCAGCGAACTGAATCTGGCCGATATATGGTTTCTCTTCCCTTTAAAGAGGAATTCAACCCAGGGTATGATAGTAGATCTTTAGCCCTGAAACGTTTGTTTCATTTAGAAAATCGGTGGAGTAAGGATCCACAATTACACCTACACTACCAGACCTTCATGCAAACTTACTTTGAAATGAATCATATGAGTCGAGCACTTAGCTCTGCTCATTATATCATCCCTCACCATGCGGTAGTGAAACGAGATGCGGCAGATATTAAGCTACGAGTAGTGTTCGATGGTTCTGCCAAAACCTCAAACGGTTCGCTTATGGATCATTTATTGGTAGGCCCCAAACTTCAGGCAGATATCTCCTCCATTTTGCTTAATTTCCGTCGCCATCGAATTGCCTTCACTGCCGATATAGTTAAGATGTATCGGCAGATATTAGTTGCACCAGCTGATCGCAATGAAGTGCCCAACATATACTGTGGCGTGCTGATCCCTCTGACCCTGTTGAGGAATTTGCTCTTAACACTATCACCTATGGGTTAGCATGTTCCCCATATTTAGCAATGCGTGTAATCAAGCAACTTGTTATAGATGAAGGTGATGCCTATCCCCAAGCTTCAGAAGTATTACTCGGCGATATCTATGTGGATGACATTGTGACTGGAGCAGCTTCTGTTTCCGAAGCAGTTCATCTACGTGATCAACTAATTAATCTCCTGTCTCGTGGTGGTTTTCTTTTAAGTAAATGGGCTAGTAATTCTTCAGAAGTGATTGCTCGTGAAAATCCGTCTTCCAGCCCACCCATCTCTCTCACTTCAAGTGAGGATCATGTAGTTAAAGTTCTAGGCATGCAATGGGATCCCCAAGAGGATGTTTATTCATATAAACTGCAGGATATTATTTCCTCTGCCATGACCAAACGATCAATTTTGTCAACTATAGCTCGTATTTTTGACCCATTGGGTTATCTCGCTCCAATAGTTTTTGCAGCTAAACTATTGTTGCAGGATATTTGGCAAGCAGGAATTGATTGGGACACCCAAATTCCAGAAAACCTAGAGCAAACGTGGCTGGCACTTATTAACGACCTGCCCCACATCACCCACATAAAGATCCCACGTTTTGTACCTGTAGCTAAGGACATAACTTGTAAATTAGTAGGGTTTTGCGATGCATCAGAACGAGGTTATTGCGCATCTATTTATCTCCTTACTAAACATTCCTCAGGTTTTCAGTCCTTTCTGATTAAGGCGAAAACTAAGGTTGCACCGGTTAAGCCACTTACCATCCCTAGGTTGGAATTATTAGGCGCATTACTCTTAGCGCGTTTATATTCCTCCCTCAGTAGTTTCAGAAAACATATGTCTTCTCCAAGTGAGGATATCTTCTTTACCGATTCTACCATCGTATTAAATTGGCTCAATATGCCTCCACAAAATCTTAAAATATTCGTCGCTCATAGAGTTGTCGAAATTACAGACACGATTCCTGTTGCCCGTTGGCAGCATGTTTCAACTTCTGATAACCCAGCTGACTTGGGTTCAAGAGGTTTAGCCCCATCAGCGTTAGTCCATTCATCGTTGTGGTGGAATGGCCCTCCTTGGCTTTGCCAGAGCGAGGCTTCGTGGCCCGCAACACCTTATAATAATATCCCTTCTACAACATTACCTGAAGTTAAGTTATCTAAAACCGTATTAGCAGCTACAGCTACTTTTCCAGAAATTGTTTCTTGGATGGAACAATTTTCCTCTTATGTCACTCTAGTACGTAGCATGGCCTTTGTGTTACGCTTTATACAAACTTGCAAATCGAAAACCAAAACGGTAGGCCCTATTACTGCTGGTGAATTCCGACAAGCTAATCAAAAATGTATCTATCTGCTGCAACGGCATTATTATCCTGTGGCCTTTGCAGAATCACTTCCTTCATCGGCATCACCTTCGGTGGCAATATGTCGTTCTCTAAACACCTTTATCGCCCAAGACGGGCTTGTTAGGGTGGGCGGCAGAATTCGACATTCTTCTTTAAAGGAACATCAGAAACATCCGCTGTTATTACCACGCCGCTCACATTTCAACAATCTACTGGTGGATTACCTCCATCGTAGTCATTTACATGTCGGGCCCGCCACACTGCAGTCTATAATTCAACGGAATTACTGGATTCCCGCTGCTAGAAGCTTAATCAAGCAGAGGAAAAGCAAGTGTTTAACTTGTCTCAAACTATCCCAGGCAGCGAGAGCAACCTATATGGGCGACTTACCGGCTGAGAGACTCCAGGAGTGTCGACCTTTCTATCATGTCGGCGTAGATTTCGCTGGTCCCTTTCTATGTCGAGAGACGTCTCGGCGGCGTGCGCCCCTTATCAAAGCATACTTATGCTTATTTATTTGCTTTGCTACCAAAGCAACTTCATTTGGAGGTGGTTCCTAATCTTTCCACCGAAGGCTTCCTTGACGCATTTGACCGTTTTATAGCCCGGAGAGGGGTCCCGGCCAAAGTATTCTCGGATTGCGGAACTAATTTTAAAGGGGCTGCCCATTATCTCAAAGAACTAGCCCAATGGCAAGCGACTAAGAAGACTCGAGAAG
The DNA here is from genome assembly GCA_011037195.1 of Triatoma infestans. NCBI lineage: Eukaryota > Metazoa > Arthropoda > Insecta > Hemiptera > Reduviidae > Triatoma > Triatoma infestans. Next base: position 34,047 of record JAAEAF010013707.1, read on the forward strand.
CGCTCATTAATTACAGTCAACAGAAGGCAATAGAGTGGAAATTTAACCCTCCTTATACACCCCATTTTGGGGGATTATGGAGGCTAACATTAAGGTTGTTAAATCCCTGTTACTAAAGACATTGGGTAATCAGCCGTATTTAGAAAGAGAGCTAACCACGATGTTCACCAAGATTGAGGCCATCCTCAATTCTCGGCCTCTTTCGCCTCTGTCTTCAGATCCCTCTGACTTGCAGGCTCTCACCCCTGGCCATTTTTTAATCGGACAACCTTTAGCGGCCATCCCTGAAACTTCGGTCTCTGATGTACCAGATAACCTATTGAGTCGCTGGCAATTGCTGCGCAAGCGGATCCAAAACTTTTGGGATCGTTGGAGAAACGAGTATCTCCATACCCTACAACAGAGGAAAAAGTGGACTAAGATCACTCCAAATGTGCAGATAGGTGACCTTGTCCTCCTTAAGGACACCCTCGCTTCTCCACTACAATGGCCGTTAGCCAGAATCGTGGAAGTCCATCCTGGACATGATGGCGTGGTGCGAGTAGTTACGGTTCGCACAGCCCACGGTAATCACAAGCGCTCGATCCTCAAACTGGTTTCCCTATCACCTATCACCCATCCAGAACATCCTCCTTCCAAGTAATAATATTAAAATTTGGTGGGCGGTATGGTACGTACAAGTGATATATTTTTAATAATATTAAAGCAGTAAGTTGTAAATTTTAATATTCACCGTAAAATTAAAGGTTGAAAAGAAGAATCTGTGTAGCAAACAAACACACACGCACATATGTACATACAGACACACACACACTCGTTCACACCAGCATTTTGTATCAGAATTTCGAACAAACTTTGACCTGTGCTACCCTGTACTGTTGTCATGTAAGTTAGTTAGTATCACTGTAGTTTTCGTACGAGTACGATCTCCACCGCCATCAACTCTATGTATGTTATATCATTTGTAAAACTTAACAAATTAAACGTACCATCATCATCATCATCAATTTGTCATTTTTGCACGGCACCATCTTTTCTCTGAGCTACTTACCCATCGGGACGACTTACTACGGTGGCCACGCCAAACCGTCTTTAATTCCCCGCTGCGCACTACCTTTCTGGGTATGGCTGTATAGGTCTCTCACGCGCCAACTATTGTTTGTTCGTTTACGCCGGCCGCGTGCACGCGTAAGTTATCAAATTTACAACATGTCATAACTTACTGCTTTAATATTATTAAAAATATATCACTTGTACGTAACAATGTTTCCACTGTAAACACTTTTATAAATTATATATTTATAGCATAACTATTTTTTAATAAATAGAAAATAGAATAATATATATAGAATAAAATTATTATATTATATTGTACATTATTATTTATAAGACTAAAACCCTAAAAAAATAAAACAATCCTAGTGTGAAACACTCATACGATCTTCTCCTACTGAATCTAACACAATAATTATAAAATTGACAAACCATCTTTAAAATTGGATATTTTTACTTGAAAATCAATTGAGTTTCCGGGTTGAGACAGCGTCAGTGGTTTGCTAAAAACCAACGTTTCGGTCCATATTACAATGAACCTCTTCAGGGTGGTTACGACTTGAAATCCAATGAACTAAGCACTAAAGAGAGTAATCATACGAATTTTAAACATGATTTATTTTTTCACGCAATTATTAAAAGCAACTGCTTTGAAATGATTGGTCAAAATTTTTAATCGGAATGGATTTCCTTTTTTTAATTTTTTTGCGTGTAACTGCAAAACTGCTTCTATGATTTGTTTGTGCCAGCCTTTATTGTTAAGAGACCGAGCGATGGCGATTGATATATAACTGCATGTTATTTTGTATAAGATAACTTGATTATCATATCACACTCGTCAATTTTTGAGCCAAAAAAAAGAAAACAAAAATAAATAAATTAAATAAACTAAGAGAATTAATGATAATGTTAACTTAATTCTTAATATGTATTATTGTTGTCAATAAAATATATATATATATATATGAAGAAAAGAGGTCAACGATCGAAAAATTATATAATAGTGTGTAAAACCATAATAATGAGTTAGTAATGTTATCGGCACCTGTTATAGGAAGAGAAACGGACCGCCTGAAGGTGTATGGCGTATAGTTTATTATTCTATGTCTCTACTGTGTTTAAAATAAAGTTTTCTGCCTAATAAAATAGGGGTAATTTAATACTGAACCATTTTATTTAACTGTACACACATATAAAACTGGCACAACTAGTGTCAGTTTGATTTTATGTTCAACATGATATGGTTATTTTTTTGTTCGTTCCTTTTTTAATGTTTCTTTTATTTGAATCGATAGAATAATAGAGAGAGAGAGAGAGAGAGAGAGAGAGAATAAAGTCAATCTTATTTATAAATATCTGTAAAATAATTCATTTTATGAAAACATGACCCCCACCCTCACACAAAACTGCTGGATTATCACGCACACTTCTTGATTATCATAACAAGTTCAATGCCTCTAAATTTTTATTTTTATTACCTAATGAAATAAAATAAATCAAGAAAGAAATGTTATAAATATTCCTTGAACAAGGAAATCTCTTTTTATATTTTCTGTAATTGCTGATAAGCCAGTTTACGACCGTGTCAAATTATGGCAACATATTCAATTTATGTTATTTAGATGACACAATTATACAATAATAAATTGAAATAAACACTTTAGAGAAAGACATAACCCCACGCTTCCTCCAAAAGTACCCTTTATATGTATAGTTCATATAATTTGTCTAAAGAAAATCGTTGGACAACTGTTTTAGATAAAACAGCAGAAAATTGAAAAATACTTTTCAGTAAAAACGCACTTCCTGTCATCCGATTTTCTTCCAAAACAACATATGTAATTCTAATTAATATTATTTAGATGATAGAATTGTGTAACAAACTGAAATAGCATTTTAGAGGAAAACCTAATCCCACCTCTCTCCAAAAAGCCACCTTATTGAATTTGCCCAGAGAAATGTTTGAAATAGAAGTTGTAGCTCTTTGTATGTTTACTTCGTATACCAAGTTTAAGGAAAATCGTTGTGACCGTTTTCGAGAATATTCTAAAAAATTCAAAATCCTTTTCAAAAATGGCACTTCTGGTTAACCGATTTTCTTCAAATTTGATATTCCATCAATGCTTCTAATGTGCATTAATATATGTATACGGGATAAAATCACATATTATACTGAAATGATAATTTAGAGTGATAATTGTATGTGAATACAATCAACCAGTGTAGTGTGTGATATAAACATTTAGTTGAAATCACCTACTTACACAAATTGATTTGAAAGATTACTCTGACGATGGATGAAAATCTGAAACCGATCAGAACCAAAATAATGAAGCAGCTACGTCGGATAAAATCATAGATGTTATCCAGTAGTATTGCGGGCCCAACCATATATTCAATTATTTCCGGTTGTCAGAAAATTTGTTTGAAAAATTTGTTGTTTAAATAATTTTGACAACTCCACATATCTATATTGTAACTGATTACAATCTCGGGTGCTGTGGGCAAATAGCCTGCGGCACCTAGGGGGTACAGCACAATAGATCGCAAGGTCGCAGTGCATTGGCCCCTCCCTTCAAAAAAAAAAAAAAAATCTGATTATAATCATACTTTTTTAATAAATTTAGCGTACAATACAATCTGCCAAATGATTCAAATTATAGTGATATATCGTGATATAAAAATTGGCACGTAACATATGTGTAGTAAATATGTAAACAATTCCAAATAAAATCGTTGGAGCAAATATTCGGGGAAAATTGCGAAAAACGTAGAAAAAAAAACTACTCAAAAAAGTTGCTGATCCGGTTGATGGATTATGAATCGAAAAATTTGTATCAGAATTGGTGGCGGTACCAAAATGAAATATGAAGTATGCGCTTTCTAACTGTGGTTATTATTACGTTCTCTAAAAGGAAGTATGGTAATCGTAACAAATTTTCTAGATCGAGTTTTCACCGGAAATACACGTTTTGAGGGAAACATGAATCAAAAGTGGTTTGTATATATATGAACAGCATAGCTCGAAAACGAAAAAGCACAGAAAGTTCAAACTTGATATTCTGGTTATGGGATTAGACCAGTAAGTTGTCTGTCAAAATCCCTAATCTGAAGAACCATTTTTTATTGCAATTTTCTCAAAAATGGCTCCAACGATTTTCTTTAACTTGGTATACGAAGTACACATAAAAAGAGCTACAACTGCTATGTCAAACATTTCTCTGGGGAAATTCAATTAAGGTGGCTTTTTGGGGAGAGGTGGGGTTTCCTCTAAAATGTTATTGAAAACGGTTACAACGATTTTCTGTAAACTTGGAATGCTTGCTGCATAGATAGAAACCTATCGCTTTTATTTGTAATATTTTCCTGAAAGAATTGATATTAGAGTGGTCAGTTAGTTTAAATTTAAATTTACAAAAGCTTATTTGGTTTTGACATAGAGCGCTCCACATTAGGCTGCACAGGTATACAGTGCAGTCTCGATTATCCGTCACGTTCGGGACCAGACGGTTGTCGGATAAGAGAATAGACGGTTAACAGAAAACAAGGTTGGAGAATTTTATTTTATTAGTTTTTTAAAAACATTCCACTCTGCTTTTTATACGGGGTTGTGACCGTCACGGAAACCGAGCCAGCATTAAGAAGTTTTTATTTGTATTTTTTTAATTTAATTTCTTTTTTTTGATTTGTTGCATGTTTTTTCTAATCTTTGATTTTATTCTTGTGAGGGTTTGAAGAGACTCATCATTGTTGACTGTTTTTTAGAATTCCTCACTTTCTTGGCCTTAAAGGTAAATTTGATGTACTATCGCACTCTTCTTGGTGTTCGTACCATTCAATAAATTTGGAAATCGAAATTTTGGCTTCGGTGTTAGTAATTTTTGAAATTTGAATTTCATCTTCTTCATTGTCGCTGCATTATTTTCATCAGTTGGATGCAAATTTGCAATTATTTCGTCATCACTCAAAATAGATTTTGGAAAATCCAGAAATATTGCGCCCCCGCCGTGTACAATAAAGAGTACATAATATGTAGATAATGTGTGGGCACATACACGTGACGGATAATTGGAGGTGACGGATAAAAGAGTGACGGATAATCGAGACTGCACTGTACAAATAAAATCCGCACCAACATTTTTCTGGCCAACCCAAACTAAACATTATAATTTTAAAGAAAAGTTTATTGATTAAATTGTATTAATTAGTGTTAGAGAAAGTCGTGTGAGTGTTTCACACCAGATTTGTTTTTATTTTTCTTTTAAAATCTTATTAAAAGTTCAAATATTTTGTTCAGCCTGCGATATTATTTAATATAGAGCAATGTGTTCTTAATCTAATCTCTTCCATAAATTCCTTAAATATTGTATCATCACTTTCGGTCTGATAAAAAAAAAACGATAAAAATTTGATAAAATAGGAAATTCTAATTGAGACTTCCTAAGTGTACAGCACTAAAAGTGTAGTATGTACACTTTGTCCTATTTAGTGTCAAATAAATGCACATAGGGCCTGCAGACGTAGTTGACTTGTACAACTTACTACTTGACTGTAATAGTACCTCAAAGAGAATGCAACCACAGCAGAGAGAAGAGAGGCCCTCTCTGGTTAACAGAGACTACTCTCTGACTTAGGCAGGCTAGAGTGGGAAAACCAGTGTATATGAGCCACTAGGAATCCATTTCTTGCTCGTATCATCGAACACCGTGACCGAAGCGCGGACAGAAGCTATACTCTAATGTAACAGCAAGAGAGCAAACAGCAAAGAGAGCAAGAGAATCTCAGAGTGGAAGAAACTGTATAAATATAGCGACGGACAATCCATAAAACACAGTTAAACAGTTAAACACAGTTGAGAATTCAGTTCATACATCCAATCGCTAGGTGTCATTACTCTGACCACTCTACCTTAAACATTTCTTATTTTAAAGTCCAGGCAGTCTGTCTCTACTTATTAATATATTAGTTAACCAGTGTTAACCAAGTCTTCTTCTTAATTCATCAACCACACAAATTCTCTCAAAAGCTATAAGCAAGAATGTACTCTTCTCACATTTGAATGAGAATGATAGAATGAATGGTGAGAGTAAAGATATGACACGATGCGATGTACAGTTGTATGGTTGTATCTGATGGATTCCCCTAGATAGATTCCCACTGGCTTATATACACAGGTTCTCCCACTCTAGCCTGCCTAAGTCACAGAGTAATCTCTGTTTTATACACGATTGCATTCTAAGATACAAACACACTAATGCGCCCTAGTGGGAGCCACAATAGAGCTGACAGGGCACAGTAGATTTGGTTTTATGGCCACTTCTTGCCGTTATAACATCCTTTCATGGACAAAGCTACTTCTAGCTGAATCGATCTTTCTTAAATTCGTCTGAATCGACTGATTTTTCCCTCAGTAATCAATATTTCCGTTGTATTTGCAAGGAAAAAAAAATCAGTTCGCAAACTCTCATACGAGTTTCTCTTACTGCAGTTGATATAATTACTAAATTGATAAATAATGTACTTTGACGTAGGAATTTTTTTTTTTTTTTTCAGAGTTCTAACATAAATATAATATAAAATCTATATTATTTATCCATCAATTTATAGATGATATTATTTATCCATATTATAGATGGTGGACTGCGATGTAGTCACGTTAGTCCAAAAAACTGCGCCAATAATATTGAAGCAACGCAAATTAAAATTCCACGCAATTTAGGGAACACCACAAAATTCCGCGAACCTTCTTCTTCCAAAAATATTTCAAATAAAATATATAAATTTGTGCAGCTAGCAATTCAAATTTAAAGAAAATCATTGTAGCCGTATACGAGTAAAATAAAAAAAAAACTCTAACATCTAAATGGTTTCTAATATATATTAATATTGTGTAGTTGGTAAAAGCATATATTATACTGCAGTAGTACTTCAGAAGAGGAAAGCTTAATTTACTTTTCCCCCAAAACCCTCGAAAAAATCAATTTTCCCCGGAAAATGTTTCAAATAAAAGTGATAGGTATTTACTTATTTAGTTAGTATACGAAGTTTAATGGAAATCGTTGGAGCCGTTTTTGAGAAAATCGCTAAAAAATTGAAGAAAAAAAACATTGAGTAAAGATGCACTTTTGGTTGATGGATTTTGCACGATACCTTCTTGCCAGATGTGATGGTAATACCTGAATGCCAAGTTTGAACTTCCTGTGATTTTTAGTTTTTAAGATAGTTTATTTACACATACACACAGATCATTCGGTAATAACACTCTCTTCGCGTTCAACGCTCCTAGAAACATGTATTTCCGGAGAACACTCAATTTCATACATTTCGAGCGCAATACTTCCTGTTACCAGGAGCAAGAGTAACTAAAAACAGATGTACATTATATAGTTGTTGCGGTGGTTGGTTCTGCAGAGCTGGAAAGCATCAGAGACATTTTCCGTGATAACCTGCTTCATGTTATGGCCATCGACCGGTTTCGGGCGTTCGCTCATCTTCAGGATCCGTTTGTCAGACAGTGTGATAACTCATACTTGCACAGAGCAAATTCATCCAAAAGATACTGACAAACGTATCGTGAAGATGGGCGAACGCCCGAAACCGGTCACAACATGAAGCATGCTATCGCGGAAAATGTCCGTGTATTAGATATTTGTACTTAGTAATGTGTAAAAGAAAAATCATTGGAACCGTTTCGAGATAATCGCGAAGACCATGGGCGATAAGCTACTTAGTACAATGGTACATCCTTTGACGGGTATCAGTCGAACATCAGGTCGAATTCCTAGTATTGCTGGAATCTTTTGTAAATAAACGGAATATTTTCCTGTGACTTTTCGCCCGTTAATTCCCTTTATTTTATAAAATACGTTTTCCAAAAACAGAAGTCAATTACCAAAAAAAAAATTAAGAATTTAGTTTTTAATAATTTGTTTTCTTTTCCTTTTTCCCATTCATAATGCTATTTCATAAAATTAAGGTGAGATGAAGACAGATATAGAGATTATGAAATTCTTGAATTCCTTATTAGTCGTTTTTATCAAATGGGAATTTCAATTTAGTGGAAGTATTAAACTGAATACTAGGTTTTATGTAATACCTGAATACATGGTATTTATAAGTGACAAATGGGCACAGACCTTTTCCCTAGTTCTACAAACTGAACAAATGAAGTATTAAAAGAAAATTTTGAAAAAGATTTAGACATACGATTTATTCAGCAGCAAATGTTACTGCAAGAGGAAGGGGAAAAGGAGACTAAGAGGAAGTATTGCAATCGTGACGAATTTTCTATGTGTGTTTTCACCGGAAACACCCATTTTGAGGTCCTCTGGGTCAAAAAAAGTGATTTTTAGAAACTTTTCTGTGTGTGTGTTGTGTATGTGTACAGCATAACTCAAAGACGAAAAATCGCAGTAAGTTTATACTTGAAATTCCGTTTGGATATCAGTATGGGATCCGACAGGAAGTTATCAGTCAAAATTCTTTAACCACTAATACCACTTTATTAAATGGATTTTTCAGTTTTTCGTGATTTTATCGAAAATGGCTCTAGCGATTTTCTTTAAAGTTAGCATAAAAGGAGATACATATAAAGAGCTGTAGCGTTTATTTGAAACATTTCTCCAGGAAATTCATTTAAGCGGGCTTTTGGTGGAGGGGTGGATCTATGTTTTTCTCTAAAGTGCCATTTAGTTTGTTATAAAATTCTATGATCTAAATAATATTGATAGAATTAAATATGTCGATAAAATTCCGAGTTTGAAGAACATAGGTTGACCGGAAGTGCGTTTTTACTGAAAAAATTTAGAAAATTTATCACGATCTCAATAACAGGAAGTGAAACAGATATAGAAGTTGCGTGAAGTTCCTTCATGGATTTTTTTTTAAATATTTGTTCTACTGTTGAGATGAAAATAATAAAATAAAAGCAATCTTGAGGAATTTTGTGAATAGACATGTTTTAAGATGGAAGTAGAGGAGATTGTCTTGTGATGAAATTTAAATAGCTATCGTTATAAATAATGCATGTGGGCCGGTATAAGAAAGGGACAATGTGATAATTGTTAGTGTGGACAAGTAGGTGAGCGTGTGTATTGGAATAGCCATGGCAACAACACTAACTTGGTGCAGTGTCTTGGAATTGGACCATGTCATGTCCAGTCTACTTGTGTGTAAGTGTCCTGGACACCTTGTATATTTTAGACACATTATCATTAACAGAGCATTGAGTCCCTCACCTGGGGCGGCCTATCACAACATCACGATCCGGTCTACTATTTAGTCAAACTATCAGCCCATAATCTTTACACGCAATAATCAAATTAAAAGCTTCATTAGAATTTCATGCTTTCTTTGAGTTTTTTTAATAAAAGATGTTGGGCGAAGGGGAGAGGGGAGAATGGCGTTCTGCCGCCCTATAGACGAACCACACTTAAAAGCTTTCGTTTTACATGAACTTGCAAAAGAGTGATCATAGCGTAACTTTACAAAGAACCAAAGATAGTTAATAATTAAGTTTTGTCGTTTCACTTTCCAAGCAGTTCTGTTTCAGGAATCAGTTTCAAGATATTTCTGAATTTCCGATTTTACTGCACATCAATCTTATAAAAATTGACGTTGAAATTTTAAAAAAAAAAAAATCTGTGTGAAACACTCACACGACTTTCTCTTACTCCAGGCTAATACAATTTAATTAATCAATTTTTGTTTAAAATTGCGACTTTTACAATGTTTATGTGAGCTGGCCATAAAGAAAGTGTTAGGGATAAAAAAAAAAAAATGATTCGTTTTTATCTATGTAGTAAGCATTTCAAGTTTAAAAAATAATCGTTGCAGACGTTTTCAAGAAACTACAAAAAACTCAAAATCCTACCCTGTAAAGTCACTCAATTAATCTATTTTCTTCCAAATAGGAATTCTGATGCTTTTAATGTACATTAATATTATTTAGGTGGTAAAACCATATACATCGTACTAAAATGATACTTTTAAGGAAAATGCGTAATACTACTTTTCCCTCAGAACCCGCCAAAAAAAATCTATTTTCCCGGGAAAATCTTTCAAATAAAAGTGAAATGTATTTATGTGTGTAGGTGCTGTACTAAGTGAAAAGAAAATCGTTTGAGCCTTTTTCAAGAAAATAGCAAAAATTGTAAAGCAAAAAACATTCAGTAAAACGCATTTCCGGTTGCTGGATTTTGCTCGAAACTTTCAGACGTGTCACATGTGACTGAATACCATGTTTGAGCTACCTGCGATTTTTCGTTTTTAATATTTTGT